>JASCZW010009899.1:0-39741 GCA_034211315.2 Aedes japonicus
TGGCAGCATAATTAATCATCAATTAAAAAAAGATTTGTGCAATAAAAAATGAAAAAGGTGCCACTTAGTTAGTAAAGCCAGTTGCCAACAAATAATGTGTGATCAGCAATGAGAAATTTAGAAATGAGCAATAAAAGATGAGAAAAGATCTTCGGATAATCTAATTGTAGAGCGGTAAATCTGTCAAATAAAGCAACAGCTATTAGTATATATGCAATTAAATATGGCTTAATTTCCGCCAAATGATGTAATTTGAGCACTAAACTACTCGCATGTGTCTTTGAATTGTAAGAGGATTTTCCCATAAAAATAGTAAAATGAGCAATAAATAACTGAATAACCACAATTAAAAAAACTCAAATGTCCTGAGTCGTAGATACAGCAGCCCATCTTTAAATTCAAAAATAACTTGATATCATTGGAAACTTTCCCATGAAATAATCAAAAGCATCATTTAAACACTAAATGGGTTCCAGAGAGCAGAAAATAAAGGCATGCATAAAATTGCGAATGAGCCATAAAAAGTTGTGATGTGCTTTAGGACAAATTAAAAATTTGCATATGGAAGTGGTAAAATAAGCAATGAATATTCAATAATGTGCAATAGACAATGATATTTTTGCAAATGGACTTATGACTAAAGTCGCTACAACGAAAAACGTAGTCTTCGCGTAAAACTTGATCCGGGGTATACAGGGTCATAAGAATAAGATTCAATGCTGATTCTTGAAATTGAATGATGAATTGGTATCAGATGTTTTCGAATATTCTCACATGTATGATAAACTGAAGCTATCTGACTTTGAAAAAGCAAACGATCTTGTTATTTTGGTTGAACCTCTCAACGGAATCCCGTATACTCTTTTTGGTAGCGATTGGTAATCCCTTGAATATCCTTTGAAATAAAATGTTTTTAAGAATAACCCCTTCACAACTTCCCAAGAAATTAATCCGTTAAAACTGGAAGTCCTTATCATGGAACAACGTCCAAAAAATACCAGCATCTGTCTGTTCCTGAGCATCCTTAAGTTTACAAACGCGTAATTGTCATTCTAAAAAAAAAACTTTAGGTCTAATTTGCTTCCAGGGTATGGAGGTGGAGCCACGCATGTTACTTCCCCAGTATTCAAAATAGTCAAGTTGAAGTAGTCCATGCAGGGTCTAGTATCAATGCAGAACGATTGTCGTTTTACGGTGACCCCCAGGCTGTACCGTGAGAATTAAAATCCACTAAGATCAACCGTGCCTCTGGCATTGCGAGGCAAATAGTCGAAAGATCCCTGCGGGATATTGCCGTATTCGGCGGCAGGTATATGCTGGCTATACTAAAACTTTTTACCTCGAATAGTCACTTGGCATGCAACTACTTCAGGGCCTGTCATCGAGGGAGATCAATTCTATAAAAGGAATGGAGCTTATTAATCTCCAACAGCACCCCTCCATATGAGTCCCCTCGATCCTGCCGAATAATGTTAAAATCGTGGAAAGAGAAATCTTTATCAGAAGAGAGCTATATTTCACAGAGATCAAATACGCTCACAATGCGATTTGTGAACTAAAAACTTTAAAGCGTCCAAATTTTTTAGAATACTTCTACTATTCCATTGTAGTGCTTCGATCATATCCCCGACCTCATTGGATGAATTATCCATCGAAAGATATGATTGAATCAAGAAGAGCCATTTTGAAGACAGTTTCTTTAGTAGAGGTTTTACAAATGTAAGGATCATGTTGATGAGGTTTCTCGTTGTCAGTGAGACCTCAAAAATGGTGAAGATGAATTCCACAATCTCAGTAAGAGACAATTTTTCGGAGTCTTCGACTTGACACGGTCGAAGTTCCGGATGTCTTGGTAGTTGGCGTTCTGGGCAAAAAACTGGAACAACTGGGTTTTAGATGTTCCCGGAAGTGGCGGAAAGTCACCAGCCAGTGGTTTAAAACCTGGAGGAGAAACTTTTTGTATTGCCACCACCTCTTAAATTGTTCAGAGGAGGGTTGGGAAGCCTGTTCTACAGTCAGCGCGTTTTGAGATGCTTGCTGACGGTGCCGTTGACGTCTTGCTGTAGCGCGCTTTCTCTTCGCTCCCGTCTGAACAACAGAGTACTCCTCAGCATCCTCAAAGTCTGAGCCCTGATCATCGCGCATGTTGCTTACCGCATTTGCCGCCTCGTGCTTTGTTACAGCAGTAAGGTTGCAGTATGACCCAACTGCTGGTACTTGTCATGGTGCATGACCGTCCGGTACATAGAGGCGAACAGGTAACCGAAGCTTCCCCAACACGAGGCAATTCAGCAGGGTAGCTCATGAGAAGATCACACGAAACGAGTTTGAGGGCTTTTTTGTGCCATCGGATGACACATGGTTCATTTGCCTGACATCAAAGACCTAAACCGATGGCACGGCATGATTTTCAAACCCACCAGTTCCGTGGGACTTGATGTCAGCGCACGTCATAAACGGTTCGGTGACCACTCCGGCTATTTCGACGACGTGCGAGGGAAGATACACATAATATTCTAAAGAAAAAAGCTTTGAGGCAACAATCCTGTTAGCATCTTTACGATCACTAGAGTGATGCAGAAGCTTACCGCGACTGGGAGGGGTATTTCCTGAATCCTCCGAAACGACTTTGCCAGAACTTTCTCAATTTGAAATTTGTTCAACGGTTTACTCTTGGGCCGAAAAAAAAAACAGAAAGGGAGCTTTAGAACCGGCTGGATAAGTTTCCGGCGGGGAAGCTCAGAGGAGGATGTAGAGAAGTTGCTTCAGTTTACATAAATTGGCTCCGAAGCTTCTTCTGTCTCCATTAATTGTAAATGGGGAAAAGTTTGTAGAATAGAAGGAATATCATCATCCGAACTTTCCAACTCCTCCGAACCCCTGCGCGAATTATTTTCATCCATCGTGGGGACTTAGAACGCACACGAGGAGGATTAAATAATTGTGCTCAATCCAATTTAAAAAAATAAAATAAAAAATAATATAAAAATGTAGGACACAATAAAGATTTTAGTAACTGCTTGGTGGGTTAATTATCTATTTGATTGATGCAATTATATTTACCTAAAACATGCTCAAAAAAAATCCACATACACAGTTCCTATCACAGAGAAAAAAATCAAACAATTTAGAAAAATGAGATTCACTTCTAGGTGAATAAATCAATAATATAAAAAAGGGGAATGATAAAAACAAAAAAAAACTTATATCTGTAATACTAAAAAATATAAAGAAAAGTTTCCTGTTTTCCGGGAGGACAACTCAACAAAAAAAATTCAAACAAAAGAAGCAAAACAAATAATGTATGTAAAAAAAAAAATATGTATATATATATATATATGTATATATATATATGTATATATATATATTTATACATACATATGTATATATATATATATATATATATATATATATATATATATATATATATATATATATATATATATTTATATATATATATATATATATATATATATATATATATATATATATATATATATATATATATATATATATATATATATATATATATATATATATGTATATTATATATATATATATATATATATATATATATATATATATATTTATATATATATATATATATATATATATATATATATATATATATATATATATATATATATATATATATATATATATATATATATATATATATATATATATATATATATATATATATATATATATATATATATATATATATATATATATATATATATACATATATATTTATATATATATCTATATATATATATACATGTATATATATATATACATATACATATATTTTTATATATATATATATATACAGCAATTCCATGAAAAAAAGTTATACGATCTCTCAGAATTTTATAATATTCGGTAGGATTGTTCAACATCGAAAAATATTAGACCCGTATTTTTTTATTTCGTTATTAGACTGGACCTTTCTGCGTTGGACTGGTCCAAAAAATCGTGATTTTTCAAAATCTTCAATTTTCAAAAATTTATAACTCCTAAACCGTTTAACCGATTTTAGTCATTTTTGGCCATTGTATTGGTATTTTTTTGAATTTCCAAGCAAAAATACGAAACCTTTGAATATATCAATTTTTGTATGAAAAAAATACAAAACAAATAGTTTTTCTTGAATTTGACTGCGAGGGGCCTCAACGACTCCTTGTTTTAGTATTTTTAAATGAAAGAACATTCAATTTTACATAACATATCAAAAAATTGGAGATGTTCTGCGTGTCGTTTTGGAGATACAATTTTTTAAATAATAAATCTATAAATGAATATATCTAAATTTAGTTTATAACACATGCATTAGTCCAACGTTCACAGTTCAATATGACACGAATTATTTTCGTCTAACAGTAGAGAGCGAGACCGAAGTTCTTCCCGATTACGATGATAGCCGATGGTTGCTCTAGAATAGGCAGATGAAGAACAGTGAAAAGTTTTTGTAAATAGTTAGTATAGAAATACACATCGAATCTTCAACACATTTCGTTTTTAGTGCTTTATTTCTGGTCATTTGATGACAAGTGGGTTTTACGTTGGCATTCCCAGACTTGTGCGCGTGTGATCGCGATTATGAACTCGGCAAAGTTCTCCCGTTAAAAAGGGCTTTGATCATTTTGTGGGTCGTTGGTAAATTTTCCGCGAGTGATACCTTTTCGGGGCTAGTTTTCTCCTAACATTTGCTAGCAAAATTGACTTGACGGACTTCGAGAAAGTGAAGATAAACACTGTGAACTCAGTTTTTTTTCTTTTCAGATTCTGCACAATTTGGATGTTTTTTTTTTTTTTCATTTTGCCAAGAATCTGTGGAAACGGTTACAACAGATGGACCTGACTGAAAAATTTGCCACCAGTACTAGAATTCAAATGGCTCTCCGTCAGGTTCAAGCCTTGACCTTCTTGCGCCCGCAAAACATAAATAAACCTATGTTTGAAGTTTAATTAGATTAAAAACATTTTTTTCTCTTTTTTAGTTTCATACATATTTATTACTAGTTTAATATAAGCTAAGTAATATCAAGTTACCTCTCCCAGTTTCAGAATATGTATGTTTGTACAAATAGTCCGTCAGTATACATTATCAGTTTCTCACAATTAACGATATTACACTAAGGTTTTTTTTACACGGTTTGTTTCGGTTGTAACTCGGAACAACTTATCAACCTAATTCGAATCACATTTTACGTTTTGGGCAAAAAGTGGCAGTTTTTAAAAAAAATCACAATTTTTAATGTAAATACTCAAAATTTTAAAAACTGTTTTTTGACCATTGCATGAAAACGTAACGCATGCAAAATAAAAATTGAAGCAATATATATGTTTGGCAAATATTTGACGAAACATTATTTGGCCAAACATGGAAATCGGTTATTTGACCAACGTTCAACAAATATATTTGATGACGTATTACACTGTTTGCACATGATTGCATGTATACATTTCAAGCCAAACATTGCTGGGAACATTCCTATAGAAAAAATATAATCAGGTTTACCTGTCAAAAAAAGTGATTCGCGTACACAAACGTTCCAAGTGGAGTTACTTTATACTATACTATGGCTCCTCTAATGAGTTCCCAATTGTTCTAGCCCTCGCACCCGGGGAATCCCATCACGACAGCTAGTTCCAAAGTGCCTGCTTCGCTTTCAACCGCTTCAATCTTCCGTTTGCGTTCTTTGTTTTCCTCACGTTTGTATTCTCTGTAGTGATGCTCCTCCTTGGCTTCCTTTACAAGGCTCATAGTCCTTTTTCCTTTCCTCGGTTTTCTTGAACCACAATTTAACCTGGTTCAGCGAACTGCTTTCGAACTTCATCAGCAGCATAAATAACGCTGATGTTCCTTTCTGTTAATGTGATCCAAAAAGGCGATCAAATCTTGCACGACGCAGTCACACACATATCAGTAATATCCATCGGATTGGTACGATGCGATACTTTTGTTAAAGAAAATGCTTTTACCCAGCTCCAGGTCCGAATCAACCTGCAATGCTACAATCTGGGGCAACTTCTCGTCTAGAGATTCAATTTTAATATCAACCCAAAGTTGGTATATAATCCAGACCGAGTGCAGACAATAAAAAACCATTCAATGACAATATGGCACACATTAACAATATGTGTTAATGTAGAGGTTGTATGGTGAAAATGAGATTAAACTGTTTGATAACAATAACATAAAATGTGATCTTACATTCGAAATATAGTTTCGACTATATAGCAAATTGTTTTTCGTTATGCGGGTTGGTATCAAAACTGTTGTTCGTGATCTGCACCCCACGGAGCATAGTAAATTCTCCAACAAAACTCCAGCCTCATTTTTTTTTTATGTGCAGTTTGTTTTGTATGCAATATGAAATATTAACCACCGAGATCATCCTTATGAGTCTCAGTTAGCGCTCAACTTCCGTAGAAGCCACACGCAAGCTATTTTTTCTCGGTTTTCGGATTCGCAAGTTCTGTTTTTTAGAAGTTATCCGTCTTTTTAGCGTGTTCATTTCGCTGCGAGTGCCGCGATGAGTGTTCGACGCAAAAACACGTTCCGTATTGATTACGCGAACGTGCCTAAGAAGCCGTCGTATGATGAGCCGTCGTATGATGAGCTTACGAGCAGGTTCTTCGTTTCCAGCCAAGCAGAGTGCTAGGTTGTGCCTTCGTGAAGGTCGTTGACCTAGAACTAGCACAACGAATCGTTGCAAGCACGAGATCAAAGTTGTCGACAAAATCTACAAGCTTCGTATCACATTAGAGGACGGGGCGGTAGAGGACAAGCTGACGGACCTGTCGGAAGATATTTCGAACGAGCAAATTGCCGATTTTCTCAGCGACAACGGTGAAGTTCTCTCGGCCACCGAACAACTATGGGACAGCTAATATCGTTTTGCAGGGCGCCCGATTGGTGTTCGTATCGCACGTATGATGGTTAAGCGAAACATCGAAAGCTATATTACCATCGACGGTCAGACAACGAACGTATATCGGCCAGCTGCAGACATGCCGCCACTGCGGGGAATTTGTACACAATGGCATCTCTTGTGTGCAAAACAAAAAACTGCTTGTGCAGAAAACGTATGCCAATGTGGCAAGCCAAATGGGACCGAAAACCTTTGCACCGAAGCAGAAAACGCCGTTCGTGAAACCGCCGGCGCCGAAAATCACTGACACAACGACCAACCACAACCTTTCCTCCACTCACAGCCCCAAAGCTGCCCGTTCAAAACTCTGGCGAACCGAAGCAGATGAAAATAAACCATCCCAAACAAACTGCCTCTCTCATGGCACCGACGGCTCTGGTAAGCTCAATTAGCCAAATGGTCACACGCAAAGACACATGAAACAGCGATGGAAACGATACCGATTGCCGGTTAGCTTCGGAGAGCGGCAGAAGGAAGAAGGAGTGTAATCCACCCATGAAAAAGCGACCAAACCTAGGCGACGATACGTACGAAAAGATGGGTAGCGAAATATAATGGCTCTCACCAGCTACAACTTCGCATCAATAAATATAAACAACATCACCAACCCGACCAAGCTCAACGCACATCGGACTTTCGAACGAACATCGATATCGCCTTCTTGCAGAAAGTAGAGAACGACAAACTCGACTTGGCTGGCTACAGCGTCGAATGCAATGTGGACCACACCCGAGGGGGTACGGCAATAGCACTAAGAGAACACCTGCAGTATTCAAACGTCGAGAGAAGCCTAGACGGACGGTTGATAGCACTACGAGTGAAAGACACAACAATTTGCAATGTGTACGTTCCATCTGGTACAGCCCTACGTGCGGAGAGAGAACGCTTTTTCACCAACACTCTTGCCTATTACCTCCGTCACAACACAGAGCACACTCTGGTGTTAGCTGGTGACTTCAACTGTGTTATACGGCAGCGCGATACGACGGGACACAACCACAGCCCCGCTCTCTTTGCCACCGTATAGCAACTACAGCTCCTCGATGTTTGGGAACATCTCTGCCCAAATACCCCTGGGTACACATTTATCTCCCAAAACTCTTCATCTCGCCTGGACCGTATTTATGTCACCCAGGGTTTACGGAACATGCTCCGAACTGCCGATGCACACGTATGCTGTTTCTCCGATCATTAAGCCATTACATCACGAATCTGCCTTCCCCAATCACGCCGCGCGTCTGGCCGTGGCTTTTGGTCTCTCCGTTCTCATTTGCTGGCACCAGACAACATGCAAGAGTTCAAGATTCAATAGCAGTATTGGACCCGCCAGTGACAAAACTACCCATCTTGGATGCAGTGGTGGCTGTCGTACGCTAAACCTAAGATCAAAACATTCTTCCGTTGGAAATCAGAGTCAGCCTTTGATGACTTCCATCATCTACATCAGCGTCTTTACACGGAACTACGGCAAGCGTATGATGGCTACTACCAAAACCCTGCGATGCTGTCCACAATCAACCGGGTGAAGGCAAAAATGTTGACTCTCCAGCGCAATTTCACGCAAGCTTGCGTACGCATGAACGAGTCATTGATTTCTGGTGAATCGATCTCAACATTCCCTCAGGAATAGCTCAGGAAAAAAGAACGATCACACAGCTTCGAAACGACGACAACCAACTCATTGACTACCATTATGCGATCGAATGACAATTGCTTGGCTTCTACCAAACACTCTACGCTGTGGGCGAAACAGAAAGAGCTGAGACGGGCACATTTCAATGCGAGAGAGTGATCCCAGAGAATGATCCGGTAAGTAAGTCTTGCATGAATGAAAAAACTCCTACCGATATTATCACAGCCATCAAGACTAGCAGCCCAAACATCGTCCGGCGGTGACTCTCTGAAACGAGAATTCTACCTGAAAACGTTCGACATTATCTGGAGAGAGCTCACTCTCGTCATTAACGAGGCATTGGCAGGCAACTTTCCAACCGAATTTGTTGATGGTGTGATTGTTCTTGTCAAGAAGAAGGGGAACGAACAGACGGCGCACTCCTACAGGCCAATATCGCTACTGAACTTCGATTTTAAAATCCTATCCCGTATTCTCAAGCAGCGTGTGGAGAGTGTAATGAGTACCCACCGTATTCTCACCGAGAGTCAAAAATGCTCCAACTCCGGCCGCAATATCTTCCAGGCCACTCTCGCTTTGAAGGATCGCATTGCTCGGCTGGTCAAAAATAAACAACGTGGTTTGCTGGCATTATTCGATCTCCGGCATGCTTTCGACGTCGTTGATCGATCGTTTCTGTTTCGTACCATGTGCTCGCTCGGGTTTAATCCGAACCTTATTAGTTCATTGAGTAATCAGTTCCCTTCCCTTGTATTTATCCTTTGTCACCCAAACAAATCCCACTCACCCGCTGATTGTCCTTGTTTGAAATT
Organism: Aedes japonicus; assembly: GCA_034211315.2. Taxonomy (NCBI): domain Eukaryota; kingdom Metazoa; phylum Arthropoda; class Insecta; order Diptera; family Culicidae; genus Aedes; species Aedes japonicus. Next base: position 9,387 of record JASCZW010009899.1, read on the forward strand.
CATCCTTTCAAATTTCCCTACGTGCCCTCTATTTATCCAACAAAATCCTTCCGCTGATATCATACATAAACATCTCATCGACCAAACGGAAGTACCGAAAATTACTCGCGAGTATCCAACGGCCGACTGGAAGAAAATCTGGGGCAACATCACAATGCGACAGCTGAAATGGAGCGAACGATCGTCGTTATTTTTGTTGGTAAACGGAATGCTTGCGACGAGAAAACTGATGTTCCGGATGAACAGGGCTGACGGTGAAAACTGTTTGTTTTGCAACATAGGCTGCGAGACATTGCAGCATAAACTCGGTGAATGCGTTCAAGTGGAGCAAGCATGGCGACTACTGCAACGCAAGCTAACCGTTCTACTCAATGGCTGGCGAAGACTCTCGATAGAAGAACTTATTAGACCCCAACTCAAAAACATTGATAGTGTCAAGAAAACTAAAATTCTGAAATTGTTCATAAAATACGTCAACTTTATTATGAATTGTAATAAGGTTTTCGATCTCTAAATTTTTTAGGATCTCTAGATTTTGAATTGACAATCGAAGTTTGATTAATTATTTTGTAATTAGTTTTTAACATCAGAAAAATAAAACAAATTTTACAAGTAAAATAAAAACAGTCTTCAGCAAAGAATAAATCACCAACTGCAGTTGGCTGATGCTCATCATCACATGCGACAAGGTTCGATCTCCTGTTCATCCTTTTCCTTCTGCTAGAAGTGATAAATGCAGTACGGTTCCTATGTTGAGATGATTTAATCATCTGCAGTGAATTGATCACGTCCAGCTGCAAGTTGATGCACTTCTTTTAATTCTTGTCCTGCGTAAAGGAGCATAGAATTGGCATGCGTTTAATATCCACGACGCTGACTGAAGTTTTAAAACGAGATTGCGATAACTCACGGCATGTATTTATCGGTAGATTGAGAACATTCCACTCTAAATGTTTCAGTAAAGTTTTCAATTTCATTCTAAAATAAATATCTAAGATTATCTGAAACACAGTATTCAACTCAACTGTGGTAGTAAGGTAACGCTTGAGAACTCGCTCAGAGTTCACTATGAAGAGAAAGAGAGACAATGAGATGATAGGTGGAATTCAGACATGTATGGAATAGGTGAAATATGCTGGATTCATTAGTAGTTTTGTGACTACCAACAGATTAAGTTGTGTTTGATTTCTAAGACTTGTGAATAACAGAAACGGTTTATCCCCCACTTTGATAGTCATTTCAGTGGCGACGAGGATAGATTTTTTTTTGAAATTGTGTAATATGCATAATCGATTTTTTTCGCGTGTGATTAAGGCGCATTTTGTGTGGTTTTGGAGTGAAATCCGCATTTGTTTTTTCGCAAAGGAGCTCGGCGTAAGTAGCATTTATTGTTATATTCATTTTCAACAAAAGAATTTTTCGCTTCGCCACCATTACTTTTTATGCTGGGTTGGCTATTGTTCTGGAATTTTGTTTTTCATAAAGCTCCTTTTAAACCAGAACAAATACCCGTTGTACTGTTCTTTTGTGGCGATACAAGATGGACACAATTTATTGAACTATATCGAGAACACAGTTTTGAAAATAAAGAGCGTGAAAATCGTCTTTGAATTTTGTCGTCGATCATTTTGTTTTCTCCAACACACACATTTTGGTATTTATTTTACAGCTTTTATACGGAAATCCCACACCACCATTTTTCTCAGTGTGAAAATCGGTATCCGAAAATGAGCGACCCGGTACGCAAAAGAGTTTCTCGACGTTTGGGCAAACGGGTGTGCGTGTGTCATCGAGCAGCAAAAAATCGAACAACCTTTACCAACAAGCGAACGACGACGAGCCAGTTGATTGTTTTTAGTGTTGTGTCGAAACCGGCGGTGAAGTCAACGATAAACGATTACATACATGGGATGATCAAAAAGGAGAAGACTAGCAAAATTTTGTCCAGATTTAAAGTGGTACAGTTCGGTGAATAGTTAACCGATTTTGATTAAACTAGAAGCGTTCGACGGGGAATTTATTCTAGTTTCAGCAAGTTTAATCAAAACTTGATTTGACTTCCGGGCACCAGAGATAGCACGGATAATTTGAGGTTATGTCAAATGTGCTAATTTTCTGAGGCTCGTTATTTTTTGTGTTACTTGAAAATCGGAAATATTATATTTTCCTCAGAAACTAGAATTCATAACAAGTCTGTCAGTGGTTGTGAATCAGCCCATAAACAACCGAGATATGGCTATTTCCGTAAAATGTAGTTTTTTACCCTATTGCCTGACACTTCTTATGTTGAAAAACTCCTTTTTAATTTATCTGTAACTCTGCGTACCCTTAACCAAATTAGATGCATACTTTTTCCATACGATCACAAATCTCCTAGTTTTTGGAAGAGTAGTGGACATTTCGTTATTTTCCGTAGTTCCGGATTCATTATCGGGAATCGTGAAGGTAGTACCCTACCAGTGTAATGGCCAGAGTTAGAACTGTATCAAACCTGGCTTACGAAATATCAAACTTCATGATTTTACAAACCAATACCACTGGTAGTCAACCTGAGAGTATTCTTTCACATTGGCCACACCTGGTGACGTTCCGGATTCCGGGTTCCCCCAGGGAAGTAGCCAGATTTCGAACGATGTCAAACCCTGGCTTGCGACATATCAAACTTCATGATTTTTCAAAACAATACCGCTGGTGGTCAACCTGAGAGTATTCGGTCACATTGGCCACACCTGGTGACGTTGCGAATTCCGGGTTCCCCCGGGGAATTGGCGAGATATAGAACGATTCCAAACTATGGTTTGCGACACATCAAACTTCATGATATTACAAAACAATACCTAAACTAAAAATAACTCAAAATAAATAACTCAAAATTAATTGAAAAATAACTCAAAATTAATTTGGCGTACGGAACCATCGACCTGGCGGAATAGAACTCAAATTGGGTATTATTTTTTGTCCGTGTACATGTTTGCATAGAAGAAGACAAAAGTGACAGGATTGAGTGCTTGCGCATGGGGCAAATCAAGGTTAAGTGCTGAAGTGTGCAGTTCGAAATGCCATTAGAGCTTACGGAATTTCAACGGGGCCGTATAGTCGGTGCTCGAGAAGCCGGTGCTTCGATCGCTGAAACATGCAAACTGGTTGGTTTTGCCAGGGCCACAGTTTGCCGGATAATGTCGGAATATAAAAAACATGGAAAAACATCGCCTGATAAAAGTAGCTGTGGGCGGAAGCAGAAGATGGATGACCGGCAGCAACATTCGTTGAAGCGCATAGTCAAAGCAGACAGACGCATTAGTGCTGTTAAAGCAACTGCTGCTTTGAACAATGCGCTTCAAGAACCAGTTTCTACATCAACTGTCCGAAGGGAGCTGCACGACATGAATCTTAACGCTCGTGCGGCCATTTCTAAACCGCTAATAAAACCGCAAAACGCGGTAAACAGGAAGCGCTGGTGCAAGGATCATAAGGAATGGACGCCAGATCAATGGAACCTTGTTTCCAACTACAGGTCGAGTGTAAAGGGCGATACGGTCAAAATTTGGTCAATTTCAACTTGACGTATTTCTTTCAATTTTGCATTTAAAAAACCTGAACACCCCTCATTTTGAAGGTGTGTGTGTAGAATGTGGCTCCTATTTTGATTTTGGAATTCACTCTTCAGTTGTCAAAATGCCGCCCAAGCAAGAAGAGCAGCGTATCAAAATTTTGCTCGCGCATCGCGAAAATCCGAGCTACTCGCACGCAAAGTTGGCAAAATCGCTAAAAGTTGCCAAATCAACCGTTACAAATGTAATTAAAGTGTTTGGGGAACGTTTGTCGACAGCCAGGAAGTCTGGATCGGGGGGAAATCGAAAACCGGAAGCCGCTGAGACGACAAAGAGAGTTGCCGGTAGTTTCAAGCGAAACCCTAACCTATCTCTCCGAGATGCCGCAAATAAGCTGGGTTTATCGTCTACAACCATGCATCGAGCCAAAAAACGAGTAGTGACTTCAAATCGCGATGATAAACAAAATACGACGGCCAAAGCGTGATCCCGGAGGCTGTACACGACGATGCTGACGAAGTTTGACTGCGTGGTAATGGACGACGAAACCTACGTCAAAGCCGACTACACGCAGCTTCCGAGACAGGAGTTTTATACGGCAAAAGGAAGGGGAAAGGTAGCAGATATTTTCAAGCACATGAAACTGTCAAAGTTCGCAAAGAAATATCTGGTTTGGCAAGCCATCTGTACCTGTGGCTTGAAAAGCAGCATTTTCATAGCTTCCGGGACTGTCAACCAAGAAATTTACGTGAAAGAGTGTTTGAATAAACGTCTGCTGCCTTTCCTGAAGAAACACGGTTGTTCCGTACTGTTTTGGCCGGATTTGGCATCTTGCCATTACGGTAAAAAGGCCATGGAGTGGTACGCCGCCAACAACGTGCAAGTGGTTCCCAAGGACAAGAACCCTCCCAACACGCCAGAGCTCCGCCCAATTGAGAAATACTGGGCTATTGTCAAGCGGAACCTAGAGAAGACCAAAAAAACTGCTAAGGACGAGCAGCAGTTCAAGGCAAACTGGCTTTCTGCGGCGAAGAAGGTGGACAAGGTGGCTGTACAAAATCTGATGGCAGGGGTCAAGCGTAAGGCCCGGCAATTTGGATTTGGAAAAGCGGAAGCCTAACTGAATATTTTTCCTGAATTTTAAACTAATTGAACTTGAAAAAGAAATTTAATTTGATTTTTTAAATAATTTCACCGATTTACACGCGTTTTCCCTTGACCAAATTTTGACCGTATCACCCTTTACGTATGGCGTCCTCCTAGAGAAGCCTACAACCCTGGCTGCCTTCTGCCAACCGTTAAACATGGTGGCGGGTCAGTTATGGTATGGGGTGCAATATCGTGGCATTCTCTTGGGCCTTTAGTTTCTAAGAAGGGAAAAATAAAGGCCAAAGATTATCAAGAAATATTGGATGACCAGGTATTTTGTAGAAAACCTTCACAATATACTTAAAATAACACAATTGCCCAACAGGTGCTGCCAATGATGTAGACTATCTTTCCTGATGGCAGAGGAATCTTCCAAGATGACAACGCTCCAATCCACACTGCTCAAATCATAAAAGCGTGGTACGAAGAGCATGGCACAGACTTTCATCACCTTGATTGGCCAGCACAGTCACCAGACCTCAACATTATCGAGCCACTTTGGCCTACATTATAAGCACGCGTGAGAAGTGTATTTCCACCACCATCGTCTCTAAAAGCGTTAGAGAAGGTTTTGATCGATGAGTGGTATAAAATACCTATCGAAACAATCCGGAAATTGTACGATTCCATCCCTAGGCGTATCCTAGCCGTTTTGAATGCGAATGGTGCACCCACGCCATATTGAACGCGATTTTCCTTTGAAACGATCTATCTAATCAAAATAACTGAATTATTGTTAGCTTATCCGAATTTTTATATATTTTCGAAACTATGTTTGAATAATTTGCCATTGAATCCTGATGCCCACAATAGAAACCTCAGATTCGCCACCAGTGGTATTGGTTTGTAAAATCATGAAGTTTGATGTGTTGCTAGCCAGGTTGGACATCGTTCTAAATCCAGCCACTTCCCTGGAGGAACCCGGATCCCGGAGCGTCACCAGGTCTGACCAATGTGACCGAAAACTCTCAGGTTGAGCACCAGTAATCTTGATTTGTAAAATCAAGAAGTTTGATGTGTCGCAATCCATAGTTTGGAATCGTTCTATATCTCGCCAATTCCCCGGGAGTACCCGGAATCCGCAACGTCACCAGGTGTGGCCAATGTGTCCGAATACTCTCAGGTTGACCACTAGCGGTATTGTTTTGTAAAATCATGAAGTTTGATATGTCGCAAGCCAGGGTTTGACATCATTCGAAATCTGGCCACTTCCCTGGGGGAACCCGGAATCCGGAACGTCACCAGGTGTGGCCAATGTAAAAGAATACTCTCAGGTTGACTACCAGTGGTATTGGTTTGTAAAATCATGAAGTTTGATATGTCGCAAGCCAGGTTTGATACAGTTCTAACTCTGGCCATTACACTGGTAGGGTACTACCTTCACGATTCCCGATAATGAATCCGGAACTACGGAAAATAACGAAATGTCCGCTACTCTTCCAAAAACCAGGATAAATTTGTGATCGTATGGAAAAAGTATGCATCTAATTTGGTTAAGGGTACGCAGAGTTACAGATAAATTAAAACGGAGTTTTTCAACATAAGAAGTGTCAGGCAATAGGGTAAAAAACTACATTTTACGGAAATGGGCATATCTCGGTTGTTTATGGGCCGATTCACGATCTTTATCCACTGACAGACTTGTTATGAATTCTAGTTTCTGAAAAAATTTATAATATTTCCGATTTTCAAGTAACATAAAAAAAACGAGCTGCAGAAAATTAGCACATTTGACATAACCTCAAAGTATCCGTGCTATCTCTGGTGCCCGGAAGTCAAATCAAATTTTGAATGAACTTGCTGAAACTAGAATAAGTTACCCGTCGAACGCTTCTAGTTTCATCAAAAACGGTTTATTATTCACTGAACTGTATCACTTTGAATCTGGACAAAATTTTGCTAGTCTTCTCCTTTTTGATCATCCCCTGTACTCGTGTGCTTTTCAGAAATCGCAACCATAATTTGTGATCGACCCTCGGTCCTTTTCATTTCCTGTATCGTAATTTTTGAATAGATCTTGAATTGTCAAGATTGACAAAGAGAAACGTCAGTTTCCAGCGTATATAAAGTACAAGGTATTATATTCGCTGCAATGTTCATGTAGTGGTACGAACAAGCAAAAGCAAAAAATAATTATGAAATGTCTTCAGAAATGCATGAAATTTAAGCAGTTTCGATTCAAAAGTCAGCCGAACGCAAGTTTTTTGCTTGATTTTTTGTATATAGGTATCAAGTAACTCTTGTACGTTACATAAGCATACAAATTGATTGGAGGAATATGTTATTACTGAATACTTTTGAGTCAATAAACGCTTATTTTTCGAGTATCACACTTATTCAGGCATTATTTTTGATTAATATTAGGAAAAAGCTCAATTGTTCAAAAAATAAATTTTAAACACAAAATTCAATTTTTATGATTATGATTGTCGTTAGAACATATTGTTCATTTTCACGTTAAGCCTGGCAAGAATCACTATTTCAGGAAGATCCACAACGACTTAAACTCGAAAATAAGATAAAATGTATACAACTAGAAGAAGCTTTGCGATTTCTCATAACAAACATGGGTGTTTGTTTGCCATCCGGTTTCGCTCACATTTGAGTAACTTTAACTCAAAAACGTTTGAACCGAACGTACCCTCAATTGAGTGTCATCAACAATCAATATGCAACTAGCGATTTGAAATTGGTTCACTGTTGTAGAACCCCTCGGTCCGAAGTACACCTTGAAGCCAGCACCTTGCTATACACATTTGCACCTTTGTTTTGATTTGCTGTGTTATTTTGACAGAATATTTGAAAGTGTGTTCGTGTGAGCTCATTATTAGGGGCACATTATTGAGCTTGGGACCGAGCTTGGGACCGATGTGCTAGTACTGACTGAGCCAAGACAAAAAATCGTATTTGTATGGGACCTACTGGTCTTAGAGTTAGTCTACACTCAAAAAACAATGCACCTTATATTTAAGTGCAATCACCTATAGATTTGGGCAAAGTGCAAAGTTATTGCTCTGTATTGATGCTGCACTTATTTTTTATTAAATGTGGTCAAATACTTTTCATGACCCATAGAGTAATTAACCATATGTGCAATAAATATATAGTCTTTAAGTGCAACAGCTGAATAGATATTAATTATAGTGTACATGGATTGCATTAAATTGTCCTAGCAAAATTCAAATGAGTTCTGTAATACGTTTTATGTGAAAAGGTGCATGCATTTTGTGGTTTGAACTGCAACTCCACAGCCGGAATTAAAAACGCCAACGTTTGACCACTGCCAGACTTGGCAGAACCAATCAAATCACGCCCCTCAAGCAGCGGCGGAATGGCTTTAGCTTGAATGTCGGTCATTTTTGTGAATCCCATTTCTGCGATCGCCTTCAACGTATTGTCCGACACCCTACCACGAAGCGAATCGAATTCCTGACTGCCTAGCAGTATTTTGTATGCACTGTTGCTTCCAACCGGAGACTCTTCTTGTTCTCCAGCATCACCATCTTCCTCCGGTTGACCAGTTTCTTCATCATCGATTTGCTTCGGCCGCTTCGCAACTATAAAAACAAATCGATCAAAGATCCAGAATATTCATGCTTTCATAAATAACTTACCGGCTTCTGCTTCCTGGATCTTAAGTTTTTTTTCTTCTTTTCAACCTTGGATGATTCCGGTTCAAGCTCAAAATTTTCCTCCAAATCCTCAATGGATGCTGTAATTTTGTAAAAAAAATTCGAGGTAAACAAAACACGTTTCTCCCGGCAATCGAATACGGATTTCGTCTCACCTTTCCCATTCTGAACAATCGCTTTTGATAGGCCTGTCGCTTTGTTTTTCAAATTAGTTTTCTGCTGATTGTTTTTCGCGCCCGGTTTTTTAATTCGTTTTAAGTGCGAAGATGGATAGAATAGGGCAAAGTGAAAACACACTTGAATGACATTTCTCGCTCCATTGAAAATTATGTGCGGACCAAATCAGTCTCATTGGAAATGAACCTGTGTATTAAGTGACGGGTGTTAAAAATTATGTGCGGCAAATGAAAATCATACTGACTCACATGATTTCAATTCGAAGCAAAAATTGACCAATTTAAGTGCCAATTTTAATAATAAAAATTATTGATTTATTTTCAGTGTATGGTGTCATTGTCTCAACTCAATTTTGAGCAATCTCTGTTTTAATTTTTTTTTCATTTTGGTATGAAAACGAGTGGCGAGCCTATTGTATTAAATTAGTGAACAAGAGAAGATTTTTCAAAATTTTCCAGAATTCTCAAAATGTTTTTTTTCGGCTTATAGCTGGCAAGTAAAGACCACAACTAATTTTTGCCATTTTGACCGAAAGTAATTTTGACATCTGCTCCAGTATGGGTGAAATGTCAAACTTCCTTGCGAAATATTCGAACGAAATATTATTTAGTGAGGTTTGTGGAAATCGGAAAACTTCAATTGACGTTTTCCAAAAAAACTGTCAACCCTGATTTGTTTTGTTCATTTATCCATGAGCTCTACGAGTGGACAAAGCTTTGCAACAATCTGAGACGCTACGGGCCAAACCTGTACGATAGTAAAAAAAATCCCGTCATCCTTAAATTCATTTTATTTTGAGTTGTACTTACTCACAAATATAGAAACAAAAATTCATGAAAATGAGTATTTTTTTATTTTCGCTTCCACAAAAGATGCTATAAAAATCATTGAGGTCTTCTTGAAAGAACACCGTAGAATTATGTTTCATTTAACAACCAAAATTAAAACAGAAATTAGTAGGCAAGGGGCCGGCCTTCGTCGGTTCCGTGATAAGAATAATGTGTGGGTGAAGAGAATATGCTTACTAAATTTGGCAACTATTTGAATGCAGAAAAAGCTCTTGTCTGTATAATCAAATAATCAATGGTATAGGTCCCATCCATAGATGTAGTTCCGCTGATGATGTGGTGATGTCCACAAACTGGCTTTTGCTCGTTGATCCTCAGTAATGCTGGAGTATGCTCTGTAATATGTTAGCATAATATGTATATTATGTTTTAATAGTAAAGAATTCGTGACGATTATTACATTTGTAAAATCAAGTGACAACCCAAGTTACCACGAGGCTGTAATAGCATGCATACAAAGGGCATATGCATTACATCTAGTGCCTCATTGAAATTGGGCTAAAGCTGAAAAAGGCTCCACTTAGATCGAACTAATGCTGTATATTTTATTATGTCTTATGCATTACTAAAGTAGCATTATTGCATTGGTAATGTATCATTTTATTCTAAAAGCCAATTTAACGCTTCATTGGTTAACTGTTGAATTTTGTGTGCGTCTTCTATTTAAAGGATGCCTCTAACGTCTATTGCCGATCCTTATGTTCTCTTACTCTATGCCATTCAGCCAGTACCAGGAACAGTTGGAATGGATTTTTAAACACTATGATTTCCCAGAAGAGCGTTATAAAACGTCTCTATTGGCCATTTGTGGCAAGGAAGTATTTACGGAGCTAAAAAGGCTTTTCCCAGGGATTGATTTTAATACCTCAACATATAAGGAAATGACAGATGAATTGAAGAAACGGTACGATAAAAATGATTCGGCCGTTGTACATAGTTTCAAATTTTGGACAAAGAGACAAGGCAGGAACGAGTCATTGGAAGATTTTGTAATTACAGTCAAAAATTTGGCAGAGAGATGCGATTTTGGGGAGTTTAAAGAGAGGGCCATCCGTGATATGCTTGTCATAGGAGTAAACGATATCCAGTTTCAAAAACGATTATGCGATGAAGAAGAGTTGTCTGCAGCAAAGGCAGAAAGGTTTATTTATTGTTTATTAAAGTCAACAGGTAAAATATTTGCCCCAATGACCGCATCTTAAAACTAAAATCATAAAATTAAACAAACTGACAAAAAACACGTCCAAAACTACACTGATTTGTTTCCATACGTACATTAAAATCAAATACTAGGTAACAACTATTAAAAAGACGACTAATGCTGCGCATTGGCTCATGAAGTCCATAGTTGGTTCTTGCTGCTGGAAGGCTCAGGAACAAATGTGCGCGTAGATTACGGTGGCGTTTGTTGATGTCTAACATGCTGAGCAGTGAAGAACAATCAATGTTCCCTTGCAGGAGATCGCCAATAAAACAGGCTTTTGCCACGTTACGCCTTCCATCAAGTAGATGCAGGTTGATGAGCTGGCACCGACTGCTATAACTGGGTAGATTGAACGGGTGTCTCCACCTGAGATGACGTAGGGCAAATCAAATGAATTTCCGCTGGATGTCCTCAACACGCTGGATTCCATTCTGGTAATAGGGAGACCAGGTAACAGAACAATATTCCAGAATAGGACGGACGATTGCGCAGTAAAGCGATTTCAAGCAGTCAACATCCTTAAATTTTTTGGCAAAACGGAACAGGAAGCCTAACTGCGATGACGCCTTAGACACGACGTATGCTACGTGGACTTTGAAAGTCACTTTGGAATCGATGAAAATCCCCAAGTCCTTAACCGTCGTTTCGCGCTGCAGCTCAAGCCCTGCCAAAGCATAACTGAATTGGTAGAGTTCACGTTTACGGCCAAATAAAATCACCGAGCACTTGGACACATTCAATGTCATCCGATTGATGCGTCACCATTCAGCGAACGAACCCAGCTGTTGTTGCAGAAAAATGACGTCTAGTGGATGCTTTATCGCGTAGAACAGCTTCAAATCATCAGCGTATGAAAGTTTTAGGCATTTGAGGATGAGATTGACATCGTTCATGTAAAGCAGGAACAAAAACGGCCCAAGGTGGCTGCCTTGGGGCACGCCGGACAAAACTGGAAATGGTGACGAAACGTGATCACCGATTCTGACAGACATCCCGAATAAAAATTTACATCAGGCTGATGTCTGATTTCAATGTCTACATCAACATGAAATTCAAATGTACATCTTACGTTGAACATTAGAGATCAGATCGTTTTCGCTGTATTTAGGCAAGGTAACATGATGTTAACATCACAAATTTTCAAACAATTTTTTTCTAATCCAATGTCCCTTTAACGTCATGATTTTGACATTTAAATAAAATGTTTTTCTGATGTTTTAAGATATCAAAGCATATTGATGTTTTCAAATGTATTTGAATAAAACAGCACAGTCAAAGGATTTTTGATGTTTTCAGATGTATTAAAGGTTATGAATAAACATCTTACATATGTTTTCAAGTGTCGATTTTATCCAATAAAAGAGATGATGTATGATGCATTCCGATGTACAAAAACGTGACGGTGTATCGTTTCCGGATGTTTTCAGTTGTAGATAATAACATTAAAACCAAATAATCTGAAAGCATCAAAATCACATTTTAGGCTAAGGTAAATTTTTATTCGGGTGTTGAGTAAAGTACATAAAGTAAATATGCACCAATATCGCCAAAACATATACGATTCACACTTAATTCTAATCGCATCGGATATTTACCGATATTTTATGAGTACAAAATTTTACATCTATTAGAACATGGATTTCAACGCAACGTGTGATTGTCATGACACAAGATGTATTCTGGCTTATTATGAATACAACATTTTACTTCACAAAGACCTTTGATTCTATTGTAACGTTTCATTCTTATGTTGTAAGAAGTTTTCTAATGCTGTAGACCTGCAGTCTTTTACAGTAGAATGAAGTTTATTTCTAAGGTAACGGCCAATTATAATATCATCAGATGTGTTTAGATGTCTTAGGTACACAACATTTCACACATACATAACGTTTGATTGTCATGTAATTTTAGATTCTAGTTTTATAAGACGTGTTCTGATGTTAAATTTAACATCATCAATACGTTTGTTTTTAATGTGAAGTTTAAATATGTTGTATTTATATGTACTAGGGCGTTACTTTGAACTCTGAATTCATTTAGAATACGACAACCCACATTCAAATTTAATGTTTGGAAGATGTCTGCTAATATTTTTTACATCACCATTTCTATTCGGGAATGCAGCCCATATTTGCTCTGCCGATGAGCTATTGGGAGGATCGACCGAACGGGATTTGAATCTCGAATGAACAGCTAGCAGAACACCGCCACCGATACTCTTGTTGCTGTTAGAAGGTGACCGATCTTGTCGATAAACGGTGTAGGAATCGTCAAAGAGTTGATTCGTCGTAGTATTACCGTTAAGCCAGTTCTCTATACTTGCCTGAGTGAGGAGTTTGGGAAACCCTTCCACCGAACTCGACCACAGGGCCAGAACGACTCTGATGGCAGGAGATGGAACGGCTTTGGTGGCAAAAAACAGCTGGCGCGACTGGGTCGAGTGGTTTGGGGTCTCCCATAATGCGACAGGCAGTGCGTTCTGGGATGATTGCAGCAACGGTGAGGGGCATCGGAGGTTCGTTTCGTAGGCAGCTAAAGCAGCGACGAAGTTTATTGTTAAGATTCGGTACTATCCCTTCGTCATCTGTAGGTTGAGTTTGTCACTATTCTGGTCCATTCCGGGCGATTTTGGTAACTTTCTTCGACCGAGAATCATCGAACTCGCGGAATTGAATACTTTGCGGAATCGCAGGAAAGGGCCACATCCCTTTTATTGTGCTTGACACCGACTTTAAAGGAAACATAGTTTAACGTCGACGGATCTATTCCTTATTAAAACTACTAACCGTAGTAGAACCAGTTTTATAACCCGTGGTTTCTCATGTGTCTCCAAACACAGACACTCAGAGATGAGAGATGAAATTTCGTCATTCGTAGTACTGGAATGAAATGCTGATAAGTACACCCAAAGCAGATCGTCATTTAGGTCAACGGTTTTGACTGAATCGATAGGTGCTTTTTTCCGCGAAGTATTGGTTTATTCTCAGAGCTGGACGAAGTACGGCGACGCTTTGGGGTGCCACGAACAGAATCAATGCGATCATTTCTTGGCCAGCGTGGAGTTGAGCTGGCTGGAATCTTCGAATCAACTCTGACTGCCAGAGCAGTAACAACTGAATTCAATTTAGCGATATCCTCCTTCATCGAGAGTCTACTGCATTCGTCGTCACAGTTGTTTCATTGACATTACGGCTTACAATATTTCGAAAGTGGCCGTTTGAAAAAAGCACCGCACACTGATCGCACATCCAGAAAACATTGTTTGCGTACAGACCAAGTTGATCGAGAAGCTCGACATCAACTTTTGCGCAAATAACGTGGAATGTATCGCCACAGAATCCACGACAAAAGATGCGTTCGGAGTCCAAAACAGTTTTTAGACACTTTTTACAGGCCATGATATTAATATTCGTTGTTTCTGGAAACCGCTTTTTGAGTATGCAACCCAGCAATAGCGTAAGAAACAGCACGGGGACGGGCTTAGCTCGATGTGAAGGACAATGGGTTTGTTGTTCGTCAGCAGATAATGGGTTGTGAAACGACGGAGATGCGACTAGGCGGTAAATCACACAGCACAATAAATTAAAAATAGATTTTTTACGCGATGATGCACTGGACGGGAAAAAAAAACTTAATTCCGTAATGAACGATACAATAGTAAATTAAATGACACTGAATACGACACAGAAAAACTTATTTAACATATAGTCACTAGATTCATAGTCTGGCGGATACAACGACGGGAGCCAATTTTAACTGTCAGTTGGCGGAGCCAATCGAGCATACCTCGAGTAATTCATATTAAGGGCCTAAAAGCCATTTCTAAACGATGACTTTAAACGTTGATTTCTCACGAATCACGAGAATCCCACTATATCCTACTACTCCATATGGTAGAACTATCATTCTTCAACCAAATGCTGCTTTTATTTCACGAGAGTGATTTAAGATTCAAGAGAAATTGATATTTTAAGTCATTATTTACAAATGGCTTTTAGGCCATGAACATGAATTACTCGAGATATGTTCGATTGGCTCCGCCAAGTGACAGTTCAAATTGGCTCCCGTCGTTGTATCCGCCAGACTATGAATCTAGTGACTATAATTTAACACGGGTAAAAATATGATTTAGTAGCGAAGTAAAAGTAATCCTTGTTATCGTTGCGAATATACACACAAAAACTGATTTTGAACTCCAAAATTTCGGCTTCTAGAACAAAGCAATTAAAACTGAATGATGACAGGCGTGTGAGTGTAGTAGCTAGATTGGGTTATCGAACGGATGTTTCACGGTCTAGGAATAGGTTTCGATAGAAATCGATCATCGTCGTATAGATGTAGAAGCAATGTGTGAAGCAACCATCTTACTTGAATATTGCTGAAGGGTATGGTGTTGACTGATGCAATAACACGCACACCAGTATCCGCCAACGATCATCCCGACAATCGACGAGATGACGCTACCACTGAGGTACCCCTTTTCGTTCGTAGACAGTCAGAAAGGATAGACGTGTTTCCCGTTGAGCTGGTGTTCCGAGTGATTCCCAGCAAGACCCGTGGCCAGTGTGCCACACAATGGTAGATATAATGGCATGACCATGGTTAACCTGTTTATGTTTTGACAGATAGGCCTATTTCGTCTGCTACTTACAGACTTCTTCAGTGTCGAAAGCTCGTGCTGTTTATGTTTGCTCTTTTTGTGAAAAAACTGGCCATACCAGGAAATTTTGTTATCGTTTACCCTGATTTTAAGGTAAAAAGCTCTAGAAAACAGAGAGCCAATGTTAAATTTATAGATTCCCCGAAACCATCAACTTCTATAGACTCGACCCTTTTTAAGAGACTAAAGAAAGACTTGGAAGACGAAGTCGATCCCTGGTTTTACGCTGCGATAATGATTTTATCCCGTTAGTTGGCCGCACTTGGTTGGACGAATTATATTCCGGAGGGCGAAACACCTTTACGAATCCTACATTGACGGTTGGGAACAATTATTTGGCTGATGGAGAGTCAGTTTTTGATGTAGTCAAAAATTTCTCTTGGGGGAAGGATAGTGTTGGCGCATAAGCGTCAGCTTAAATTGTCGTCTAACTCTCATCGCAAGGGAACTTTTGTTTTCCCGGTGGATGGTATGACGAACCCAAGACACGATCCAACGCCTATTTTGTCATCAAATCAAGAAGCAGCACCAGTTTTCTCATCGTTATCGAACCAAGAAGCACAAATTTTGTCATCAGTGCCACCTGTTGGAGTAGTTTTGTCACCGACTTCGGGAAGAAGTAATCGAAGTAAACGAAGAAGAAATGATGGAGAACAAGAATCTGATAGTAGTTCTAGCGAAGATTTTTACGGTTTTCCATCCGATTCGTTTATTTTTTCAAACCAAGATCTTCAAGAAGACTTACAGCTTGAAAATTTAGAGCCATTCCAAACGGTTTCGAATAGACGTTCCAATAGCAAAACAAAGAAACACAGAAGAAGTGATTTTGTCTATTATTAGAAACTAGAAATTAGAAGAAAAATTAGTATTTTCTATTTAATTCCAACTACCTTTGCTTATCTTCGACAGATACGCGTATTTCGTCTACAATGTGCAGACTTCTTCAGTGTCTCGTACTAGTACGTATTAGTACGAGACACTGAAGAAGTCTACACATTGTAGACGAAATACGCGTATGTGTCGAAGATAAGCAAAGGTAGT
Organism: Aedes japonicus; assembly: GCA_034211315.2. NCBI lineage: Eukaryota > Metazoa > Arthropoda > Insecta > Diptera > Culicidae > Aedes > Aedes japonicus. Next base: position 25,649 of record JASCZW010009899.1, read on the forward strand.
TGGAATTAAATGGAAAATACTAATTTTTCTTCTAATTTCTAGTTACAGGTATTCCACTAAACAGCTCAAACCCTTTAGGATTTATTATTAGAAGTAACAAAAGTTTTAGAATATTTTAAGTTATAATTTAAATATTAAGAGATGATTAAGCATGTACGTGCAATCGAAAACCAAAATGAAATTGATGTTGAATTCAGAATCAATATACTTTCAAACTTTAATCAATTTTTAAACTAAAGTATAAAGGAGTTGTGGTAGTAAGGTATCGCTTGAGAACTCGCTCAGAGTTCGTTCACTATGAAGAGAAAGAGAGACAATGAGATGATACGTGAAATTCATATGAGATGAGACAATGAGATGATAGGTGAAATGTATGGAATAGGTGAAACATACTGGATTCATTAGTTTTGTGACTACCAACAGAAGTTGTGTTTGATTTCTAAGACTTGTGAATAACAGAAACGGTTTATCCCCCCTTTGATAGTCATTTCATCAACCTCCACCGAGCCGCGGCAGGCGACCAATAGGCTTTTCTAGAACTTCTTCAGAGGACGGATTCATAGCTAAAACAGGTTAAAACATAATTATTTACCATAACGAAATTTAAATTCTTTTTACGTCATACGTCTTACGTGTCCTCGTGGGCTTACTCTTCGTCGATTGGACTCGTTTGTCGATTGGACTCGTTGACACTGAGACTGAGACGATGGAACTATGAAATGGCCTCCGGCAATCTCTCCAGATGATATTTTAAACTCGCTTGAAATGGTAACATTACTTTTAGATCCGCTTGAGCCATTCGTGTGCCGATTCGTTCCTCCGGAGGCAACAGAACCAATCTCGTCATCAGAATCTGTCCGTGAGAAAAAGATTTTCTCCAAATCACGTCTCTCAGTCGTGGCTGAAAATCTCGATAATAAGGAACAAAAAAAAAAATTGGAATTTTTATCTATTTTTCGCACTGTTGTCTGGAACCGCTCGGCTACAAATTCAATACAACGACACAACGAACGGCATCCAGCAGATTTTTCATAACTTTCTATCAGTGATTATTTAGCTCTTGTAATCAATGTTTGTTTTCGAATTCTACAAATGTGATTCTTTTTTACAGGTGGATTGGTTAGACCGACTAACTTTTAGAGAAGTCGAGGTGATTAACGAAAGAGAGAAACGGGATTCTGAATTTTTGTACCTAATGGTAGAATTTCCACATATTTCTGATGAAGATAAAACGGTAAGTTTGTTAACTTATTTTGCATTTCTTTACGCTACTCTACACGTATATAATTTAAAGTTCAGCCAAAAACCAATACGAAATAATTAGTCGATAGCAATTGATCACATAGTAGTAGTAACATAGTCACATGTAAAAGACAGCATACTTTGAATGCGCGGGTTATGCAATTGGTTGATTAATTCATTACTTGAGTAACACAACACATTGTTTCTAAGAACATCATACGGGCTTGTTCCGTCTACGTCGGAAGCGTCCAATGCAAATGTACGAAAACCCACGCCACTTTCGAATGAGAAAATACACCCCTAAGAAGACCACCGTGCAGCAAATAATCTACAGCCAATCAGAGCCATCCACATCATGACGTGCAAAAGGCGCACCTATATAACGGGCATGGACCGAAGCGCTCACGACCAGTTTTCATTCAATCATCACCCAGCGAGCATCAGCAGCAGCAGCAGACACAGACACTCATGTTAAGGAGAAAGAAGAGGGAAAAATAAACTAAGTTTCGACTAGCGTAGCCGTCGTCGTTTCGATCATTTCACCGCACTCATCCCTTGGTTCGGAGCAGCGTCAACCCCCAGCTCTTTTCAGAGCTTAAAGAGTTGAATTTTCCATTGACGCTTGCCTCCTCCACCAACCTACTGATACAGTCCACTGCAGAAGAAGAAAGTTCCATCTCAGTCCGAACATCAATTTGGTTCATCCCGAACCGGATCCCAGTGAAGTTGCCTGTGAAGATCCTTCCTGGATCGAGCCACCATACGCGTGGTGAACTCGAATAGAAGTTGAATGTGACGACCCTGCCTAGGTCAGCAATCAGCGAAAACGACACCCGTCGGAAAAAAAACCTAGTGCGCAACATTTGTGCGTGTTTGAACGTGTTTGAATGAGTCGTGCTACGCTAAAAGTGAACAAAAAACGAAACTGCTTCTGCTGTTGTTGATGCCAACTGAGTGGGAAGCGAATTGAGTGAATTGTGTCCGTGTGTTATTGTGCGCGTTCGCAAAAAGATAACATAAAGACTGACGTGATTTTGAAAGTGAACTCAGAAGAAAACCGATCTTCCAAAGTATTCGCAAACCATCGATTTCTTGAAGTGAAGGTACCAGATCCTAGAAAACTGCGATGCAGCTTTCCACACATCGAACTCTACCGTGAAGCCGAATCAACGCCAGCCTTTTTTCAAGAATCCAACGCAAAAAAGTGATGCGGCATAAACCACTGAGTCGCAAGCATATGAGATCTGTGGAGGCGCACATCGAAACCAGCAGTGCACAGCGTTAGAGAAATTGAGCCCGTCCCAAAAGAACCATAAAATACGTGCCGCAGGAGTATGCTTCAGATGCCTGCGTAAAGGACACCGCATCCGAGATTGTCCATCCGATAAATCGTGTCGTAAATGCAAACGCCGACACCATACGCTGCTCCACGATGATGGGGCACCCAGCCGTGAAATAAAATCGAACGTTTCCCTTACCGCGGAATCGAAAGTAAGTCTACCGTCAGATCCAGCGCTTCCGGCTCAACCGAGGCCGGAGCAGAAATATCCATCCGTCGACCCCACTGTGTCCACCACCTGTGCGTCGATCGTTGCTCAATCGTGCTAGACAGTACTGCTTCTTACTGCAGTGGCATATGTTTATGATAAGAAAAACAAACCGCATCCATGCCGCGTTTTATTGGACAGTGGTTCCCAAGTGAACTTTGTGACGAAAGAGTTAATCAACCGTTTGGGTCTGCCGAAGACACCAGCAAACGTTCAGATTACTGGTATCAACGCCTTGCGGACTCTTGCACGTGACAAAGACAATCCCGAGTATCCAGCTTCCATGCAAGCCTCGAGTTCCTGGTAACCCCGAATGTGACAGGCACGATTCCTTCATCGAAGATTAACATCGCCTACTGGGACATTCCAGAAGGAGTAGTTCTAGCTGATCCCGACTTCCATACGCCTGATAAAGTGGAATTACTGATCGGTGCACAAAATGTTTTTCGACATACTGAAGCCGAGTCAGCTCAATCTAGTGGACAACTTACCTCAGTTACGAAAAACTCATTTTGGATGGATCGTATCTGATGTGGCCAACGTTTCTATTCAACAAGCCGATCATGCCTCCGTTGCCGACATCGAACGAATGATGCAGCAGTTCTGGCAGATCGAGAAAGTCCTGGACGTACCTAAGCTTTCGACCGAAGAATTGGCATGCGAAGCGCATTTTCTGTCTACATACCAACGAGATGAAAGAGACCGTCCAAAGAAAACATCGATCAGCTAGACGACTGCCGTGCTGTGGCACTCAAGAGGTTCCTGATGCTAGAGAAACGACTTCTACGCAATCCGGAATTACAGATGCAGTATGTGGAATTTCTCCGGGAGTACGAGGCTCTTGGACACTGCCGCGAAATCAATCCAACGATCCACCGAACCAGCTAGTGTACTACATGCCGCATCACGCAGTGTTGCGACCATCAAGTTCGAGCATGAAATGTCGTGTCGTGTTCGATGCAAGCGCCAAATCATCTGCTACAGATTTGTCCCTCAACGAAGTACTACAGGTTGGACCGGTAATCCAGAATGATCTTCATTTCATCATTCTTCGCTTTCGGAAGTACAAGATAGCTTTTTCCGCGGCTGTGGCGAAAATGTATCGCCAAGTTCTACATACGAAGATCAGCGATTCTTACGCATCTTTTGGAGACCGCATCCATCCCATCCACTACGTGTTTAGGAATTGTGTACCGTTACCTACGGCACTGCATTGGCACCATTCCTCGCAACAAGGTGTTTGGTGCAACTGATGGAAGAAGACGTCGATGCCTTTTCCAATCGCCACTCGAATCGTGAAGGAAGAAACCTACATGGAGGACGTGCTCTCCAGTGCAGATTCTGTGAAGATTGCGAGAAGACGGTAGTAACGGAAGATCGGAAGAATTCAGCCATCAAAGTACTCCGTTTGCAGTAGGATCCGAATGGTGACAGATTGTTAATCGCTTACCGTCCGAATCCGACTGCAGCAACGAATCAGCAAAGGGTAACAAAGAGAGCAATGTATTCAGAGATCGCCAAATTCTTCGACCCTCTTGGACTCGAATCGCCGGTTATCGTATTGGCGAAGCTCTTGGCGAAGCTCATAGCTCAGCTATTGTGGCAACTCTAGGTTAGCTGGGACGATCCGGTTGACGACGTCACGGCGCAGGAGTGGCAAGAACTCAAAACATCATTGTCATATTTGCACCACATCGATATCCCTAGATGCGTAACATTCAAAGGAGTGATTGCGTATGAATTGCATGGTTTTCCGATGCTTCAACCGTGGCGTACGCTTCCTGCATTTATCTGCGAAGCCTGTTTGCCGATGGTTCGGCAAAACTACGACTCGTTACCAGCAAATCGAAATTGGCACCTTTACATGAACTTTCCATCCCACGGAAAGAGTTGTGCGCCGCTCTACTGCTCACCCGTTTGGTGCAGAAGGTGTTACCAGCCCTCGACATGACGTTCCGAGAAGTTGTGCTGTGGTGCGACAATACTATTGCCCTGGCCTGGATAAGAAAGTCGCTCAACCAGTTTCAGTTGTTCGTCCGAAATCGAATCGCTGTAATACAGGAACATACAAATGACTATAGGTGGGAGTATGTTCAATCCTTACGGAATCCAGCAGACATCGTTTCTCGAGGTCAACTACCCGAAGCACTGAAGGACAACACCCTCTGGTGGAATGGCCCTGAATTTCTTCACAGAGTGCAGTATGAAATCGATTTGCCAGAGCTCGTCCCCGAAGATCAACTGCCAGAGCTCAAGGTAATGATAGTCAGTCCGGCTGTAAGTATCGAACCGTTTCCTTTCTTCTCCAGGTTCAATAGCTTTCGAACGATATCATGGGCTACTTGCTACGATTCCTTGTTAATTGCCGTAAACCTTCTATCCAACGAGTAACACAACGACATCTGACCGTCGGGGAGCTACGCCATTCAACCGAAGCCATCATACGAGTAATCCAACACGTTCATTTGGCGGACGAGATAGAGCGAGTGACTCTAAACGAACCCTGCAAGAGGCTCGCAAACCTTCGTCCGATCTATTCCGATGGTCTACTTCGTGTGGGAGGTCGTCTGGACCGTTCCCAACTACCTCTTGAGAGTCGCCATTCCATCACTTTACCGGACAAGGATCCTGTGGTACGCCTGCTAGTTCGGCAGATGCACGTCGAGCTATTTCACATCGAGCTAACCGGCTTGATCAACGCAATGCGACAACGATATTGGCTCCTGAACGCACGCTCCACTATTCGTTCGATCACCCGTAAATGTGTGAGATGTTTTCGAGTCAACCCAACCAATACCAGTCAGTTAATGGGAAATCTGCCAACCGCGAGAGTTGTGCCATCACCACCATTTGCAGTCACCGGTGTGGATTATGCTGGTCCATTTCTCATCAAGCAAGGTGTTCGTCGTACAGCATTGGTCAAAGCGTACGTTTCCGTTTACATGTGCATGACAACCAAGGCCGTGCACTTGGAGTTTTTGACTTAAGTACTCATGCCTTCTTGGCGTTCCTTAAACGTTACATCGGTCGAAAAGAAGAATAGTGCAACAGCTGCACTCGGATAACGCTACTAATTTCCGAGGTGCATACCACGAAATCAACGAACTGTTTCAACAATTCCAAGATCAGCAGACGGTGAAGACAATCGAGGATTTTTGCCGCACCCGTGAAACTGAGTGGCATTTTATTCCACCTGACGCACCCGAGTTTGGCGGCCTTTGGGAGGCCGCAGTTAAGTCAGCGAAGATACACCTCAAGCGCATCGTCGGCAACGTCAAGCTAACCTTCGAAGAGCTAACCACAGTCATGGTGGAAATGGAAGCCGTGTTAAACTCTCGACCATTGTTCGCCATTTCCAACGACCCTGCAGATCTGCTGGTGATGACACCGGCGCACTACTTTATCGGCCGTCCGCTCACTGCCATGGCCGAGCCTTCCTTAGAAGACGTGAAAGCAACCCGCCTGAACCGTTGGCAACATCTCCAGCTCATCCGTGATCATTTCTGGCGTACATGGAGCCGGGAATACCTCAACACACTGCAACCTAGGAAGAAGAATCTCTGCACTCTGCCAAACATCCGGAAAGGAATGATCGTCCTTCTTCACGATCGAAATCAGCCTCCACTGAACTGGAAGATGGGTTGCATTATGGCGGTCTATCCTGGCGACTTTGGTCCGAACTGTCGATGTTCGTACAAGTGGATCCGTCTTTCATCGTGCCATCAACAAAATTTCTGTGCTACCCTTCGAAGATAATGTGCCTATCCGAGATCCATCGAATAACGAAGATTGTTGAGTACCCTCAACCAGGGGATTATGTTCCGTCTACGTCGGAAGCGTCCAATGCAAATGCATGAAAACCCACGCCACTTTCGAGCGAGAAAATACACCCCTAAGAAGACCAACGTGCAGCAAATAATCTACAGCCAATCAGAGCCATCCACATCATGACGCGCAAAAAGCGCACCTATATAACGGGCATGGACCGAAGCGCTCACGACCACATTCGAATGTTGGAAAGCGATTGGTAAAGACGCTTTTTTAGTGGCTCCCTGAAATCGTCTTCAACAAGCGAAAACTTGTTTGTACGTGCATCGCGCAACAATGGTACAGTGCCTAGCTGGATGAACGGGGACAATTTCGGACAGCTGAATATCCTGTTGCTCGAAGCTGATGACGGGAAAAATCTCAACCCCTTCCTGGTTGGCAAATATCTCGATGCATTGGTCGGGGAAATTGAAGGAGCAACCACTGAAGGTGATGGAAGCAAATTTGTGTTGCGTGTGCGAGGTGCTGAGCAGGTTAAAAAGTTGCTCGCAATGAAGCAGTTGGGGAACGGAACGGCCGTGTCCGTGATGCTGCACCCTAAACAAACGTCGTTGCGTGTTTCCGTGCCGCGAAATTCAGAATCTCAACGAAGATGAACTGGTTGAAGAGCTGAAGCCTCAAGGTGTAGTAGCCGCGAAACGCTGCACTCGAATGGTCGACGGTGTGAAATAAAACCTCCCCACAGTGGCTCTCACCATTGAGGGGACAGTGATACCGGAGTTTATCAAAGTTGGTCCACTTAGGATCAAAACCCGTGTACGTTCCCGAACCGACGATTTGCTTCACGTGCTACAAGTACGGACACACAAAGGCCCGCTGCAAGAGTGCAGCTTGTTGCGTGAACTGCTCTAACATTCATGAGTTGGCGAATGCAAAGAGAAACCATACTGCCTGAATTGCAAGGGTGAGCTCGGTGCTTCCAGCAGGAAGTGCCCAGTGTATCTGGCCGAGAAGGAGATTTCTAGAATTCGAGTAACAAAAGACATTAACTACTCTGAAGCATGCAAGCAGTTCAACGCAGGAGCCGGCTCATATGCTGAGGTAAGCAAGGTTCAACAAAGGCTGAACATCGAGCAGAACAACGCGGTTGCAGGTTTGCTAAAGGAAAAGGATGATATCATCAAGCAACTTATGGAAACCGTTGCCAAGCTAACGACCCGTGTTGAAGAACTTGAATTGAAAAAAAAACAGAAAAGAAACAGATGAAGCAAAACCGCCGTGAACAGAAGAAGGCATCGGAGGAAGCGGACATGGAAACCGACTCTAGTATACATGCTGAATTCAAGGTGATTGAAACTTCTTCCAAGGCTAACGATCAATCGGCTCATGTATGTATGTATGTATGTATGTATGTAAAAGATACCACTCATCGTTGCAGGCACAGCCATAAGACAGTGGATCGTCCTCTACGAATGATTTGATCAAGTTCGACATCTGCCTGTATTCAATTTAACACTGTCTGAAGGGCCAAAAACGGATGGGCGGACCCGTAAGCAGAGGCACTTACGCGTAATCCGCGGGATAGTGAGAATCTCCTTCCAATGCTAAAATCCTACAACCTAATGTCGAACAAGCCATCAAACGTGAGGACTTCCCAATGAGTGGGTAGAAGAGCTCGCCATCAATTCACGAAATGTTAATGACAGGGAGTTGGCAATTCCACTCTCCCCATCCAAATCGCTTCAATCCGGTGCTATGATGGTCCCTTCCCAACCCTTTTTATTTGATGTATAATATAGTGATGTTCATATAATAATTTTTTAGTATTTTTCTTTATAATAATCTTACCTTCCCTGGTCTACCTACTTACCTGTCAATCGGTAGACTTTTCCATTTTTTTTTTTTTTTAATTTCTTTATTTATTATGCATTGTTATTTGAACATGTGATCACAATTTTAATTTAGCAATTTACGACTGTCGATTATTTATTTGCGGAGATGCCCTGTTCCTCTATCCCACTTTCACCCTGTCGCTGCTATCACATCACATTTAATTTCTTATTTATTTATTTATGTTGCTTCCAATGTTTATACTTCTTTCCCTTATTATTCTCATCGGATGATTCTCCGTCCGAAATTTCGCTCTCTTCATTATTATATACTTCTTTTAATGTTCTTTTCATTTTTTCTCTATCTTTCGAGAGCTCTTCAAAACTGTTTCTATCCGTGTTCTGAAACTTTTGGAAGTCTTGTTCTAACGATTTTTTCCAAGTAATACTAGGTCGGCCTTCTTTCTTCTTTTCAAAATTTAAGTTGTAAGCTAGCTTTAATGGGTGGTTCTTATCCCTGCGTAAGACATGTCCGAAGTAACTGAGGCGACCTACTCTAATTCTTCTATTAATAGTTTTACCATCTAGAAGCTTTCTCGCGTTACACTTCATATCCCTCTGTCTAGCGCATTGCTGGTATATGCTTCTCAAAATATGTTTTTCGTAGTTCGCTATTGAAATCCTACTCTTTTTAGTCAAAACTGCTACTTTAGTGCCATATTGTAAGGATGGTGCTATCACGGTTTTATACATTAATTTTCCTCATTCCCAGTTTGGGTTGAACTTCTTGCAAAATTCTACTATAATTTTTGATGACTTAAGAGAATTTAGACATCTTTGTCTGCAAGTTACTTTCCTGTTAAGTGTAGATGTTAAACAGACTCCTAAATATTTTAAACTATCACATACTTTAAATTTCTTACCGTTAAGAATGATATCATTTGGATGCTTTGCCTTATCATTCGGATATCTAATTAAAACCTGGCTCTTTTTGCAGTTTATCTCTAGTCCTACGGTTTTGAGCTGGCTTTCTAGTTCTTTCAGTATCTCTTCCAACTCTGCTTTAGTTTTCGTTATAATTAGGATATCATCCGCAAATACAAGTAACAAGGGAAGCTTTAATTGGTTAATATCCAACAATTTTAATCCTGGAATTTTCAAAACAACTTTGCTCAAAACATCTTGTATTATGTAATTAAACAGCAGAGGTGAAAGAGGGCATCCCTGTTTTATTCCTTTTCCTCTCTTTATTTCTTTGGAAAATTGGTTCTGCCATAGGACTCTTGTAACCTCATCTTTAACACACGATAACACTCTATCAATAAGTCTCGATGGAACTCCAATTTTAGCCAAAACTTCACCTAAACATTGTAATTTAATGTTATCGAACGCTTTGCTAATATCTAGAGCTAATATGTAAAGATCCTGACCTGCATTCCAATACTCTTCCATCAGACGTCTAGCTACGAATATATGATCATCAGTAGATCTTTCTGCCGTGAAAGCTGCTTGGTGCAATCCTGGCTCACCTGCATATTTCCTTAGCTGTTGAGCTATCCACTTAGCATAAGTTTTGTAAGCTACATTACACATAGAGATTCTTCTGAAATGATCTGCTTCCGAAGCTCCTGCTTTCTTGGGAATAGGGATTTGCGTTGTTTTCTTCCATGCGAGAGGTATTTCGTTCCTAATATAGGCTTCCTGTAATATTTCTGCTAATCTTTTTATAGAATTTTGATCCGCGTACTTAATGTACTCCATAAATATTCGATCTGAACCTGGTGATTTCCCATTACTAGTTGCATAAAGTATGTTTTCAATTTCTACTAATGTTGGTGGATTTGGCAATGGTGTAAAATCATGGCTTGTACAAAATTCTATGTCTGGGCCCTCACAAGTTTTGAGAATGTCATCCCAAACTCTAGTACTAATTATTGCTGATTTTTTCTTCTTTTGCTTGACAAACTGTTTAAGATAATTGTGCGTTTTTCGAATTCTTATACCTGCATCAAAATCTTTTAGGTTCTTGAAAAATGTCATTATTTCCTTTTCCTTATGATCTTTGACCGCTTGCTGATACTCTTGTCTACGATTTCCAATCCTGTATTTATAATTCTGCATATCTGGATGTTTCTGAGAAACTTTAATCGCATCTCTTAATTTATTTAAAGCCTTTCTTCTACGCGGAGTATTGGGAATTTTCGATACTTTAATGGTTTGATGTGCTGCAATTCTCATTCTTCCTGCTAGCTCTTCATAACATTTATCTATAGTGTCTGTTTTAATGTCTGTTTTAGTAGGCAATTTTGTTAGAGCTTCCTTGTATTTTTTTCTTATTCCTAAATCTCTAAGTAAATCAATATGAACCTTATTTGAAGTATTTTCCTGTATTTTGTTGTTGGCCAATTTATTGAATAACAAACCTACTAATATTAATTTATGATCCGTTTTCATATGCGTCCAGTATCCCTTGATATACCGTATCCGGAAGTTTGTGTATTGTGAAATTAACACGTGATCAATCTGGCTACTTTTATCTTTACTTCTCCAAGTTTTGTCTACATCTTTTCCTATCTTAGATGATATATTTTTAAGTTTCGAGAGGTGTAAGAAACACTTGAATAGTACACCGTTCTCATTATCATAGTCATGACCTAACTTTTTTCCTATCCATACTTCATCTTCAGGTTGTTGATCTTTTAGTCCAAGTTGAGCATTAAAATCTCCTAGAACAATCAAAATTTTGCGATCTTTCTCCAAAATGAGTTCATTTAAGCTGGCAAGAAAAGCTTTTTGGTTTAAATTCGGCGCATGAATATTTATAATTATTAATTTTGACCCACTTAGCGAAAGCTTAATCCACATAATGCCTTTCCTTGGCTCTTTAATTTGAAGCATATTAATTCCCTGATTCTTCTGTATAACAATTGCCAAGCCTCTGGACTTATTGATGTGATTGTTTCTTACCATCCATATGTAGTTTTCAGTATCTATCTGATCTCCTAGAGTATTAGCTTCTTGTAGTACTGCAATAGTTACATCATTTGCTTTCAGAATTTCATCAACTTCATCCCTTTTTTGTCTGTTCCTACATCCTTTCACATTCCAACTTGAAATTTTCAATACTTTTGGTTCATTAATTCCCTTATTTTTTTCATTAATCGGATTCAACCCTCTAACTTTCACAACTTTTTTTCGCGGAGTCACATCCTGAATATCTTGTCTAAGTTTTTGGTGATTTATTTCTCTTTCTCCTACCGTTGTTTTACCTTCTTGCATTTGACTTGTATCTTCTACCGTTACTTTTAATCCCTCAGTTTCCTCCTCATCAATTTTTATGATACTGTCATAGTGGTTTCCTGTATAGTAGACCTTCAACGACGATTCGTTGTCAATGTACTCTCCTATTTTAACACACAATCCTTCCGTATTGTAAATTTCAATTTGTTTTCTGAATAATTCGGAAACAGTAACTAAAGCTTCATGTCCCACCCAGAATCCATTTTGTCTTAATTTATCAACCACTAATTCAAATGTGCCGTATTGTTCTAAATATTCAATCAAATATATCTCAAATCTATCCCTATTCTGTTTAATGAAGTCTGCAATAATGTTTCTTAGCTTTTGAACATTGTAGTCTGACATGTGATAAGAATCATTTACCCTTCCAATTTGATCCAACAAGGCCCTGATAAGACAGTTACCATCGCCAGCAATTCTTTTAATTTTGAGTACTTTTCTTCCATCCCTCAATTTCATGAAGTATGTCTCTTCCAGAGGTTTTCTATCAAATATATCTATTGCTAGATTCGCAAAGCCATCTGTTGGATTCCTGTTTTCCCCTATTTTTGTCATTTTCATAGCATGATAATCAGAACAGTTTATACTTTCTACTGCAACTAATTTGAAAGGCGATAATTTAATCCTTTTCTCGGTTATTCCTAATACTATTTCTCTTCTATCCCTTCCGATAACAATTATTTCTCTATTGAGTCTATCTGCTAGTTTACTAAAAATTTTCCATCCTTGTTGCAAATCATTTGACATAGCTTTTCTTACTTGTTCCCCTTTTTGTTCAAAAAATGTATCAATAATATCTGAAATTGTTCTGCATTCTAACTCTCCTATTTCTCCTTCTTCCCTTTTCTGTAAGGCATTCTGTATCAATCCCTTCTGGATGCTTTCATTCATAGCCCAGCTAAATTCTTCATTGGTTTCGTTATCTACTGATGTACAACGTTGCAACACGTTATCATTTTTGTTTAAATTGTTATTTATGTCACCCACCATGTCAAGTTGAAGCAACATTTTTAGTGAATTATCACCAGTTCCTTCAATTTGCACTTTATCTTTGTTAAATTTATTTGGGCCAATATTTGTCTTTTCTGGTGTGATGCAAATTTGCCCAATACTTTCAATTTTTCCATTATCCCCAATGAAAAAATCCAGAGTACCAAATAATTCATTAACTTTTCCCTTTCCTATAACCTCTACTTTGCCTCCTGCTAGAAATATTTTAACTTCGCACTGAAGAATGAGAGCAATTACCCCTAGAATTATTAATTCATCTTTGTTCATACATCCACCAATTATCGTTTGTTGCTTTTGAATATTGCTTAATGTTTCACCTCCATTGCTCCATCCCGAATCCACCAACAATCCGTATATTAATACCTCAAAATCTTCTATATTTTCTTTTGTAACTATACCTCTTCCTACCTTACTAACGATTTGATCCAATGTCTTTTTGGTAATCGAAGTATGATCACGATAAATCTGTGTGGTCAATATTAAGCCCAAAGGCCGTAAAAGTATTTTCTGAAAGAACCACCCCATGTTCCTATCATTCTGTGTTGTCATCTTGAGACCAAAAACCAAATAAATTTATATGTGATGTCAGAGCAACGACTTACCAATACTAATATTACTCATCTCCACAACCACTCTTCACAAACGCCAGACAATCTTCCTTTAACCACTCCAAACAAGTTGCAGAATCCGAATTGATTATGCTTAGAGGGCTTCGAGGTATCGATGCCTTTTGTGGAACTCACTCTCTTTCTATCAGTTGATATTTTTTTTTTTTTTTTTCCTCACTTCCTCTACCACTATTTTCTTTTGCCTCTCTTTCTATTTCTTCCACCATGCAGTGCCACCACTACTACTACGGATACGCCGACACTTTCTCTTCTTTTCTCTTGCTCAAGGAACACACATGCACTCTATCGCTTGCCGCTTTTTTTGGCTTTCCTTGTATGGGTTTCCCGCACAAACACCCTTTTCTTTTCTTGCCTTTTTTCCTATCACTTTACCAGCTTCTTTCAGCCGGAACACCGCAAATTTTTCGGCTCGAAACTCACAATTTCGGCTCCCCCACGCTCATACCATGCCCAACTATGCACTTAGAGCCTTTCGCACCGATCACTCGCACTTTCAACCGCTATCCACCAATGCCGTCCAGATCACGCGGCTTTTTCTTCCTTCTTCTGCTTTCCTCCTGCTTTTCGCCGCACAAGAATGAACGAAACACTACCCCAATACTCTACTATCGATCCAACAATCCACCGGATCTTCACCAAATCACAATCTGCAAACTGATCCGCACTATCAAATCAGATTTCGCCGAACACTTTTCTCCAACCAGCAACGACACTGTATGCATCAGCAACAAACAGCAGCAAGCAGCCCACACGTCCGACTCAGTCGG
>JASCZW010009900.1:0-39730 GCA_034211315.2 Aedes japonicus
ATGAAGACCGTCTTGGATCTCCTTCAGCAACAATCAACCGAAGCCTGTACTACTCAATCATCGCCAGGACGAGCAGTTCAATCGAAAGCACGGCGCAACTCCTCGTGATTTCCGTAGAGGTGACAAGGTCTACGCCAAGGTCTACAGGAGCAACAACAAGTGGCAATGGGCTCCCGGCGTGCATCGTCGAAGTCATCGGTCGTGTCAACCACACATAAGTGACTACTGGACGAGTGGCATGGACGTGTTAGCTGATCAGATCACACACCAAACCAACTCTGATGCGTTTCAATTGAAGAGAGACAAGTGCAGCAGATTTGACTTTACCACTCGGATATTTTGGTGGACATGTTTGGCCGGTACAATCCCCAAAAAGCGCCTGAGCCGCACGCCGGAGCAATGTCTGAACCAAGTCGAACAGGACTCCATTTCATCAACCTCAAACGTTCATTTCGAGACGCAACCACGGCCTGAAATTGATGTTGAAGAATCGCCAATCGACTCACTGGATTCGAGCAGATTCCAGTCAGCAAGTGACGCAGCTTGAAGTCGTTTCCGAACCAGAAGAAGCTGGCTCCAGCCAAATCGTTCAACTGCTGAATTGGAACAAGAAGAAGATGTCCGACTATCAACCGTTACTGTTCAAGAAACACTATCGATCCGGCCCCAGAGAGTGATTCGGATGCCTTCAAGATTTGCAAATCCATACCTGTTCTGGAAATAAGAAGTGGAGAGAATGTTGGACACTCACCATAGTAGTCGGACAACAAGCAATCTGTTACCGTGGGCCGCCTGGCAACGCGTAGCAACCGAGCTATACAAAAGGCGGTCAACAAACTGCAAATGATTCTGATAAATGGACTTCAAGAAATAAAGATCTTTTAAATATTGTTTCGGCGTACAACAACACTGGAAACACAAACACAACGTGGCAGAGTGACTAACCCCCTGCGGTCCATTTGAGGACCGAAAAAATGTCTGACAGGGCAGCTTCGTCAATATCCGCTATATACACCAGCGTAACAACATGTCCTATCAAAAACGGTTTAGAAATTTAACAGCAAATAAAGAAAGTAATAGCGAAGACTTCCAATAACAAAGACACACAAGTGTCAAATTTTCTCCCATGCAGAGGCACCTGTGCTATCATGTACATGGTAGCGCTTACCCGAACTGATTTCAAGAAAAAACGGCACTTAATATGTGTGTGTGTGATCAAGCAAAAGGTTCCTGTGTGTGTATTTGTAAGCTTCTGCGCTCAAGAGAAACGTCAAAACATAAATCAAAAACAAACTTGTGCGCCATACAATCAAAACAAACAAAGTGAAAACAGAATGCTAACACTGTACAACAATTCTTGCCCAGTGTTGTTGACTTGCAATTACCTTGTGGGTCTCGACTATTCGGAAGAAGGATTTCTTTCCTGCGTTGGAAGTAAGTCTCAAAACATCTCGGTACAACAACAGGTTTTGCGTCCCATTTTCAACGGAATAAGCAACATCTGACAGAAATAAACGTTTCAATGCCTACTATTGATGTAGAGCATCAAAAGTTGAGCTTTCAAAACAAATACAAAACAAAACATACACACACACCGAAGATGACTCATGCAGGTTCACACATACATATTCGTTCCTAATGTTTTTGGTTCCCGTTGAGGCGCGCTTCGGAACATGTCGACTCGAAACCGAGAGGGAGCTGTGTGTCTTGTCATTGGAAGTCTTCGGTAATAGGTACCAACCGATCAAGATGAGAAAAATAGATTCATTTAACTGCCACTTCTCAACGATCAATTTTTTAGACTCTGGTCTTCATCGTCCTACAAAATAGAAACAAAATTTTAAATTACGTTCAACCTAAAATAAGTACATATAGCTACAAACCAGTCAAAACCAGTTCTGGATCCGCAATAATTTCGTCAACAATGAGCGGTATCTTAAAGTTTTCCGCACTCATTTTCACAATAAATTTGGTTAAAATTACGCACTGAATGACATTTACAACACTGTCTTGGGAAAATGGCGTGCTTCAATAAGAATTGGACTCATTTGTCACAACCCGCATAATCACAAACCATTACTGAACTATTCAACTTATTGTTGAGGATCGCATCCATTATTGTTACGTCATTTACATTATAGTTGACAACTATAAACTAACGAAATCTCCACTATAGTTTCAACAATGTGTCAGATGGTAAAAGGCCAAATAACAATATGCTGAATGAGGCGGTTAAGTTAGGTTACCATAAAAAAACGGCAATTTTCACGAACAAAATTTTAGCTGTACTCTATGTCAAAAGTTAGTACATATAATCCGGACCGGTGCAGACAATAATAAACGCTTTCAATGACAATGTAAGCAGCTAATAACAATATGTGTTAATGTAGAGGTCGTATGGTAAAAATGAGATTAAACTATTCGATAACAATAACATAAAATGTGATAATATATCTTATATTCGAAATACAATTTCGACTATATAGCACACTGTTTTTCGTTATGCGGGAAGACAACGCTGTTGTTATTTTTACCATGGACACGGTAGAATTAAGAACATTTTTCGTTTTTTATAGTTATTTTATAGTACAAGGGGTACAGGGGACAAGTCACTCGGCCACTTTGTGTTACCACCCTAAAAAACACAATCCGCCACACTTCAAACACACTCGCTACAACATGAAAGATAAATTCATTCTTGACATCACTTTCATGCATCGATGTTTTGTCTTCTCACTGTTTTGTTTCGCTCTTGCTTACACTCATATGATTTAGATGATGCATAAGTGTGCGTGAATTAATCGTCAAAATGGTCCATGGTTGCCAATAAGCATAAATTTTTGATTGTAGTATTGACAAATGAGTTGAAACACAAAAACACCTTCCGACACACTGAAACAAAAACACAACGTGGCAGAGTGACTAACCCCCTGGCATCAGATCATTAAATTTAAAGACATTTCGGAAAATCCACTTCAACTACAAATTTATGGTTAAAGTTACTCCAACATTAGGTTCATGGCTGGCCCACAATTGATACGTTGAGGATACGTTTGCGTGAATTTGACAGTTTTTCCATAGGTTTCCTGTAAAATTTACGTCAACGCATCCGCAACGTATCAATTGTGGGTGACCCTTCAGTGTACGAACGCTAACTGGGCTTTACGACCAAGGAGTTGGCGAGAATTCATTTTGCTTTAGCCAACATCTCTAACATCCAAACATCAAAAGATTCATTATTTGTAAACAATACTGCCACTCGTGCCCGTAGGAACAAACGTCAGACGGGCCTTATTCAAATAAGGCCCGTGATATGTTGCATACTGTCAAACGCTACACAGAAAGAAATCTTGTAGTAAAAACTACCATTATACCCGACTACGCCTATCTTTAAAACTACCATGAAATTTCAGTCAAATTTACTACGTTTACGGTAAAATCTTTAAAGTTTGTGGTATATTTGACAAACCTCATATTGATATCAACCGCACCATGGTTGATCTTATCGCAGGCGTGGTAAAATCAAACGCATTTATAGTCAGCTGAAAATTGTTGGTGATTGCGCTTAATTTAACCCTCGAAATGGTAGTTTCTACTGCGGCACGTGTAGTAACAAGGACGGTTGCCAGGCCCCTGTTTCGACGCATTACGAAAATTTGCTCTTTATTTGAAGCAGCTGATGGGATGGAAAGCTGTATCAAACCTCACGGGTGAAATGGCGTCCGTTTCATTACTCTTTAACTCAACTGAAAAATCCCTAAACCAACTGTCACTCTCAGCGTGAAGAGCTAATTTCAATCATGCGTCGAAGATATTTGCTCTTCATTGCGGTCAGGACATTTGTAGAATATTCGTTTGAGTGATAGGGTCAGGAACGAATCCGCACTTCAAGAAACAGAACGGCCTTAGATGATGGTATTTCCTGTAGGAGTAAAGACAGCAGCACGTTCGGGTGGATGTTCGTCTGAGCGGTGAATGGAAGCGAGCACCCAGCGAAAAACAGTGGTGAAAATTTTCTTCGGTGCAGTTCAGCTGAAACCGTACGACGCGGTGCTGTCGTTTATTGCTGACAAGCGACCTGTTCAATCCAGCGCGCCGTCGGTGGCATCAGCGGCGGTGTCGCGCCGTCGCGGTGGTTTCGGCGGTAGTATTCTCGGCGGATTCGACGGTTGGCATCTGGTCGGCGCTGGTGGGTGTGGAAGTAGGAAGGCGTTGGTCAGAGTAGGTGGTGCAAGAAGAGCCTGCTTTTGCTGGATGGAAGAGCAGAAGGTAGTTTTGATATAGACCATTGCACCATGGCGTCATCAGTACGGTTTGACAGTTCGGGAGCTTGTTTACGTGGACTTAAAATATTTATTACAAAGCTCGGTTTGAGATTTTGTGCTCTAGTGTAATACGATTGAAGTAAAGTCGACGAAAATAGACATAGGCTTGTTTGTCATTTCATGGATCTGATCCGTGCAGTTCCGGAAAAAGCCAACGAAAGAAATTTCGTTTTGTGGTTCAAATTCTTGCTGTAAACAAAGGTCCCTGAACTGTTTCCCGATGGAGTTAATACATTCCGTGCAATGATCTATATTTGGCGTGAATGGGACAAAAATCAATTCAGGGAAGCAGGAAGCAAAAAACAATTTGGGTGTGTTGGTGGTGTTGGTCGGTCATTGGGGCATTAAAATAATAAATTTTAAAGTTTGTTGTGTTTTTTTCTACGGCGACACGAAAGGAAGAAGTTTGGCGTTCTGATTGAGCGAGAATCTGGTAGTGATCAAAATTGGCTTTAGAGATGTTTTTTATGTGAAAGGAGCCCCACCGCAGGCAATCCGGTTTTCTGCTCACAAAGAAGATGCTGTAATGGGAAAACTAACAAAAGAAAAGCTGAAAAAAGTGCACACGAATATGATTATTATCTAGTTGGCTAGCCCTCGGTGTTTTGTGTAGTCGGTTGTATCTTTGCATTGAATGCGCCTACACGGGGAAGAAGTTGGCGCTAGTGGTGATGGGTGCGAGAGCGGATTGGCGAAAATTCAGCCTGCAAGATACATGCAATTATATTCAGGAAAAAGTCTCCTGCTCGCGGTGATTACTCATCTGTCGCGGAAGAGTTGGGTGGCAGCCGGTATCGCGTTTTCGTTGAGCGGAGAGACTGCATCTTCGACGGCGCTGCATTGATGCAAGTGAAGAAGAAAGCAAACTCCTACACGCGACTGATCCACAGTGTTTTGCATTCGAAAGGAAGACGACGGCGACGCACATTTCCAAAAAAGGACTTGCTGCTGCCGCTTGATAGAGTCTGTTCGCACGGTTTCTGGCAGGTACGGAATATAAAATCGAAATTATACAAATTATTCCCATAGAACTTAGAAGTACGTATCGGGAGGGTTCATCCAAAAAGCAGGCAGGCTTACGTATTGTCTGCAATTTCCCGATTTTGCTTCTGCCTGCTGGGATGGTGATCGAAATAATGTGGCGGAGAAGCCTGGCTGCCCGACGAGCGATGACGATGAAGACCAAGGGAGGAAAAAGTGTGTAGGCAAAAAATCGGTAAGTCTAGAGAGCACGTCGATCCGGCGTGGGAACCAACCGGGGAGCAGCCACCTGGCTCCCAGGGCACGAGTCCTCGTTTTTTTGAATTCCATTTCGTAGGATGTTGCCGGTGGTGGCTTCTTTTATTCCTGACAGCTTTCCTTTGAAGGGGTGGGTTGGAAAGGGGGTAGGTGGAGAGAGGCAGGCGGCAAAAAAAATCCATCTGACGGATTGCACCTAATTGAGTTGCTTTTGCAATTCAATTGTATTAGCCCAGCTGATGGAGCTGGGATGGGGATGGATGCTGTAGGAAACGCTGTTGATGGACAATCCATCGTTTTGAGTGGAGTGGCGGCCGGAGCTGGCCGTAGTGTAATGGGATAAAATTGAATGATGATCGTTCTTTTTTATCAACTGCTGCATGAATGATTCATAAGCGGACCGGGAGGCTGATTACTTTTTTATGTTGTGCTCCCGGGGATGTTTGATCCTATTATATTTTAGGCACAAAATTCACACCCTTTCGACTTTGAGGCGGAGCATGCGGAGAGTGAGGCGGGAAAAGACTTTGTGTTGGCTGGGGTTATCGACTGCAAAGGCGTCTGCAGGTGAAGATACAAATAAGCCTTAACTAAAAGCCTTCGAGAGCACAAGCGTCATTCGCAAACATAGCTACTCTCTGTTTATTGTAACCTTCTTAAAACAACTCTTAGTCGATCTGCTTTTTTCGAAAGCCGCAAGTTATAGGAGAGGTTAAAGACCAATGGAAAGGGCGACTTCTCAAGTCAATCAAAATCTGATAAAAAAAAAACACTCTGAGTTGTTTTCATTGCGATTATCTGGTGGGTGTTGCTCACTTCCGAATAACTGAAATAGCCTCTAAGAACTTTAGGTAGGCTTGGATCTAATTTTAAATTTCTTCAAGACAACGACTCAAAGCGTTCGTCGAAGCTAATCAAGAAATGGTTGCTTTACAATGCCAAATCAACGCTCGCACATCTGGACGACAACCTTTATAGAAAAATTGTTGAGGAAATTCAACGCTTAGCAGGATCCAGAACAAAGATCCAGCAGAAGAAGGTTCCGACTGAAGAATGGCAGAAGATCTCTCCTGCAACAATTCAAAAATTGCAGCAAAGATGGTCATACCAAGTATTGACTGGGCAATTTGGGTTCATTTGACGGGATTATTGGAAAAACCTGAATGATTTTTTGGTTGATTTCAGGGCTGGTTTAAAATAAGCATATGGAGGATCACGATGTGTTGTTCGATATTCTGAATGATTCGCAAAATCACGGCAAAGAAGTTAACCAGTCGAATGGGAAAATACTTAACACGGCATCAAATTAATCTCACGCGCTCAATTAAATCAAGACTGCAGCAAGACTTGAATTTGCCAGAGCTTACATGAACCGTGACTAGAACTTCAACTGTTGAACTGGTTAGTTTCAAGTAATTCGACGAATTTCAATGTTTCCATAACGGGATATAACTAAAAAATGAGAATGATTTTAACCCTCTCATACCAAACCACAAACGTGCACAAAAAAAGAGAGGTTAATGTGAATCAATGCTCTCTGTCTTGTCAACATCCCGCGAGCGGATTGTACAGTTCTATAAAACAAACCTAAATCACAAGAAAAAGTTCATTGTGAACCCTTTTAAAACCGAGAAAGTTCCAGTTTCAACCATCTATCGTATCCTGGCATCCTCAGGAACAGCTCGTAGTACCACTCCTGACCGGCTTAAACAATAGACAAGAAAAGACTTGGATTGCTCCATAATAATTTTATCAACAAGGATTCGATTAGTCAATCTGATGAAGCAACAAAAGTTCATGACTACGCAACCTTACATCTGCAAGACATTGATGAAGATAGGAATAGTCTGCCACAAATAATCCAGACCAACAAGTATCAACCGCAAAGTCCATATGCCGCTGGATGACCCGAATTTACGCCGAAAAATGTTTCGTTAATGATGACGAAATTACGCCGAAAAATGTTTCGTTATGGATAATGAAAGTTACTCCCCTCTCTCAAAAACCCACATCCCAGGAAACGATCGATAGTATTCTGATAACATTTCTACTGCATCTTCGAACGTGAAATATAAGTTTAAGCTTAGTGGGTTGGCCCAGTGGTGGTTTGGAAAAATCAAGGTTGGAAGAAAATATTGATTCCAATTTTTCAAACATATCATGCAGATGGAAATAACGTGTTTTGGCCGGATAAAGCGTCGTCGCATTATGCGAGAAAAGCACAAGCCTTCTTGGAAAGCCAAAACATCCCGTATGTACCAAAAACCGCAATCCAACTAATTTGCCCCAGTGTCGCCCGATTGAAGATTTCTTTGGATATTTGAGTTCGCTGGTGTACAAAAACAACTGGAGAGCCACACACTGTAAACAACTGATTAATAGAGTCAAAAGATGCATTTGTCAAATCGATAAAGAAGCTGTAGAAAACTCCTGTTCAAACACCAGGACAGAACTTCGTCGAACAGCTGTCGACGGACCGTATTCAAATGTTCATTAGACGTGCCTTCAAAATAAATCCATCAATATTCCTTTCTATAAACAAGTCTTTTTGTTATGACCTTAAAGAAAATTCTCATTTTTTAGTTATAGTCCGCTAGCTTTGTTGATCGAGTATCAACTCACCGCGTTCTCTATCTCCGCTGAGTCCTAGATAAAATTTCGCTTGGCCAAGGTCCTTTATCTGGAATCGCGAGCACAGGAACTTTTCAACCGTTTCTTCAAGTTGTTTGTGAAGATCAGAAACTCATTCATGTTGATAGTGCCTCTCCATCAATCGTGTAGTATTAGGCAGGGGTCCAGCTTCGATTGTTCCAATCCGACCTCTTTTAGCGTTTCATCCAGCTGTTGATTCCATGCACGGCTGGATTACTTCAGCTCCTTCTAAAGTCGACATACCTTCGTTTCTTCTACTGGCTGCTGCTTGTGAATTACTTCTGCGTTGAGCTTCCCTTACAGAAAAGCTGTGACCGCGTTCATCGGACCACCGGTGGATAAACCTAGTCATAATCGATGCCCGGCCGCTGCAAACATTCCTTGTCGACTAAGCGCGTCTTGTACCGATCAATATTTCCGTCAGGTATACACTTTGATTGAAGATCCATTTTTTTTTTATCGTCTTTCCACTTTCTGGTAGGTCTTCGTGCGCCCCCTAGTTGGCCCAGTTAACCTCCTGCTGCGATTCGTATGACTCCAGAATTCGCGGTCCGGTCTTTTTGAATCACTCATCTGCTTGACACCAGGAACTACGTATCACCACGGCTATCGCTCGTTGTCGATTGTTGGGAAACATTTTGGCCAGAATACATACTATAGGTAATGGAAATTGAGTACTTGCTAGGAGACCAGCCCTCCCAAGCGCTGCGCCTTGACTCGAGCTCCACGTCAGCTAGTCTATCTAGTTGCGGTGCGAACGCTATTATCCGTAATTCGCTACTACCGCCTCGTTACTGGGTTTGTTGTGGATTCCCTTCGTCTTCGCGTCGTTCTCATATCGTCAGAAAACTCGATCTCCAGACACTCAACTGGCATTGCTCGCCCAACTTAGACCACATCGCTTCGATCCTCGTCTACACATCTCACATCTCGACTGGTGACGATGTTTCTGTTCTACCATTCGGTTGTATCTGTAGCCCTTCGATTCCTCAGCATAACCAATAAACCGATTTCCGGTCAGGCTTCTTCTTCTGCGTCGCCACGTGCATCATGGTCACGGATCCAAATCTTCTGTTTGCCTACGTATGGTTTCGTTCCCACTCACGCCACTTTCGGATCGCGTTGGACTGCGGTTTATCAGGTGTGCTGTGTTCAGCGCTTTCAGCCATTTGACTGGTGCCCCAACCACGGAGAACAACATCCAAGCTAGGTGCCCTCGTGTGTAAATGTTTGTAACAGCAATTTAAGAGTACAGCTTGTTTCCGTTAGTTTTGGTGATTCGTATGTTGATGGCGCCACCTGCGCAGGCGCATTGAGATCTTTGATAGTGCTAGCTCGGATTTTAGTTTGGTGAAACTACGACTGGGCGAGCCTGATTTTCACGAACGTTTCGCTTCAGCACGTGCGGGAATATCAGCCTGATGTCAGTCTCGCAAAGTCTCCTACATGTAGCCGGATTGCTGCTGCACCATCGATGTGATGTCTTCGTACCCCTCAATGGCCTGATCCTTCGATTTCAGAATATAAAAGAACACTTTCCGTGTGGCATCATCGACGAAGCTAACGAAGTATCGAAGTCCTCCTAATCCAGGTCTGTATATACCAACTCCAAACGCTCATTAGCCCTTGAATTGGAATTTTTGGAAATTCGTCACGAGCATGTTTTCCTTGCAGGCACGCACCGTAGTTCAACTTCTCCACATTCTTCATCGAACAACCGTTAGCCATCTGCTGCAATTTTTGCAAGTTTGGTTGACCAAATCTTCGGTGTCACATCACCGCACCGCTACCGTATGCCACTTTGCCTATAGCCAGCCTATCGGCCACGCCTGTCAGAACAACATCCGCCGTGGACACCACTGTGAATCCATTGCTGCAGATTATACTTATAGACAACAAGTTGGCTGCTAGCTCAGACACCTCCGTGCTGGAGGCACATCTACCGTTCCTTCGAAGCAATCCAGGTTAACAACGCCCTTTATCTCGACTGTCATGCTGCTTTTGTTCGCCGTGCCGATTTGATACGAAACTTCCAGCTTATCTTGCATATTCTATCCGGATTTGGCCATGTAGGTAGAGGCACCAGAGTCCACGTTGCCCACTGCAAAAACTGCACACATTGCATGTCCTTTTCTGCTTTTCGATGCACAGGTCTTGTTCGGGTAGTTCACTGAGTAATGACCAACCTTATGTCAATGCTTGATAGAACCGCCGTCCTCGTGTCGTCGCTGCTGCTCTTCTCCGCTGCTATAGGTTGATTTTTCGTCACTACTGCTTCGTGGTCCTTTTGACGTCCTGCAGAATTCTAGCTTTCACTACATCCGCCTTCTGTGCCTATCCAGAGGCATTAAAACTCATCGCCATCGGAGCGTAGGACTTCGTCAATCCCATTTAAAATAGGGAAGTCAGCCGCTCGTCAGCTACTGTAAAATTGACCCCTGCTAGTTTATCACTAGTTGATACCGAAGCACCTACGTATGCCCCTGAGCTATCGAAGCTCTCGAGACGAATCGATGTCAGCTGCTGCAACAATCCAATGCACCGATAGGTCGTCAGCTTATTCCAGGCTTCTTGCGCGTTCCTTGCGTCCATCACCAAATTCGTATTTAGCCATCTCGAGATTCAAGCAGATCGTGGATAGTGCCCTCATCTGAACGTTGTCATTCACGACTTTGCCTTCCTTCGGCATCACCCGTATATGCGTCATCTTTCATTTTTTCGATCGCCAGGGTTATCAGCACCTCCTGTCCCAGTACCGCTTCCAGCGTCTGTAGCTTCCACTGCCGGAATTCAACTTAGTTTCTTGTGATGTTTTTTACTGCTTCTAAAATCTTCGTTTGAAAATGAACTTTTCAATGCTTTCGGTTATGAAAACTATTCTGGGCCCATAACCTATAGCAAACAGAAAGTAGGTCTTGGAGGTTAGTATAATGACAATTTTATAGATGGTTAACTGTTAGAAACTAAGTAATCGTTGAATTATTATTGTACATATTAGTAAGCCATGAATTATTTCAAATATACCATTGTTCATTTGTTGCCCACGCGTCATTCGAGTAAGACCTACATTTAACAGCTTATGGGCCCAGACAGCTGCCATAGCAACGGCTCTGTTTGAAGGGAGACATTTTTTTCACTGTCAAGACTCAAGAAGTTCCTGGAAATAAGATGACGATTCCGAACGATGGAGATAAAAGAAGTTCTGGAGCGCATGCCAGCGGCGATGGCAGGGTGGCTGGAACACAAGATGGTGGAACTACCTAACACACATGCGTGGATCGGAAAATTATAACTCCTGGGCGTTTTACACCAAGATGTTATTCATCTAGGACCTTGTGTGCCGAGAAGGACCGTAACGGAGGGGATCCAGAAGTAAGCGAAGAATTGTCGAAACAAGCTCTGGCAACTATCTGTCTCAACATCGATCGGAACATCTATGGCCTGGTGCAGAATGCAAAAACCGCAAAAGATGCATGCGAAAACTTGCCGAACTCGTTCGAAGACATTGGCTTCATCCGGAAGATTGGACTTCTTCGGAGGCTGACATGCAACCGATTGATCGGGACCGAGAGGGACGACGACGTCATTTGCCAGTCTCCCCAGGAGTACGGGAATGAGATTATGCCGGCTTCAAGGTGGACGATACTTGGATTTGCAGTTTGCTGCTGAAAGGTCTGCCAAAGCAGAACGATCCGATAATCATGGGCTTGGAGTTATCCGGAGTGGCTTTGACGGCGGACATAGTCAAGGCAAAGATCATGCAGGAAGTCAAGGTGAAAGGTGGTTCGAAATCGTCCGTAAGCGAGGGTGTATTCTTCAGCAAGCAAAATGTACCAAAAAAGCAAAGAAGAAGTGAGCGGCGAGAAGAAGGATAAGCGAAGCCTCGAAAGGAAATCCAGCTTTATTCGCCACCCACGCAGTGCAGTCAACTAAACGAAGCGATAGCGATTGGTTCTTCGATTCTGGGGCAACGGGCTACTACTCACTTGTGCCGGAACAAGAACGTACTCGAGAATCCACAGGATGTGTCATCACGGAAAAACAACGCTGAAGTTCACGTCGTAGCGAAAGGATCGGTGAAGCTGGAGGCTGAGTGCGGTGATGCGACCTCGGGTGAGGTCCCAATGAGCAATGTACTGTGTGTCCCTGATTTCGTGTGATGTTCTCCAAGGAGGAGTGCAAAGTTGTTAACCCGGACGACGAGGTAATGGCGATTGGTCGTGAAGTTGGCGGTCTCTACAAGCTGATCGAAACGAAGTGGTGGTGGTGAATTTGGTGAGGATATCTGAGATTTGCTTCTGCGTTCCGACGTGTTGCTGAGTGATCATCTTCTGCTCCAGCTTTTCTAGGACGTAGTGGTGTCGGATATCAATATGTTTGCTACGAGGTGAAAATCCCACTTCCTTTTTCGCCAGATGCACAGCACTGAGATTGTCGCCACGGATTGGAATTGACTCCGAAACTCCATGCAATTTCTCCCGTAGTCCACGCCACCATAAGGCATCTTGGGTCGCCGCCGAAACAGCCATATACTCTGCCTTCATTGTCGACAAAGCAACTGTAGCCTGCATACGGCAGCTCCACGAAATGGCACCCCCTGCTGGAAGACATAGCCGGTGATAGAACGCCGAATTTCAGGATCATTCGCCCAATTCGCGTCACTGTAGCCAACTAAACTCCTTCGGACTCCTTCGAGTATGTAATTTTCATCGACTTGGTTCCCTTGAGATACTGCAGAATCCTCTTTGCTACGATCGAATGTGCTTTCCCTGGGTTCTGGCAAAACTGGCTTACCATGTTCACCGCGAAGCAAATGTCCGGCCGTGTCGATTGGGCCAGATACTGCAGACTTCTCACAAGCTCTCGGAATAAGACGTTCTCCATCTGCTTCCGATCCTCTTCGATAATTGAGCACATATCCTTGGTAAGCTCCTGGTTCGGATCCACTACAACATTGCAATCTGCAACATTGAAGCGATTCAGCAGATAGTCGACGTATCTCTCCTGATCTACCATTACACGGATACCATCTTTTGTCACTCGCATCCCAAGGATTTTGCTGGCCAAACCAAGGTCCTTCATCCGGAATTTCGTCATCACCTGTTTTTTCAAACGATCCACCCATCTCTGGTTGTTTGAGAACACCAGCATATCGTCCACGTATACAGCCACTATCAGAACCACGCCAGCTTCAATCTTGAAACCGGTCGTAGTCGGACCGCTTCATGCCAATGCGCTTCAGCTCAGCATTCAACTTCTGGTTCCATACCCTACTGGCTTACTTGAGCCCATAGAGTGCTTTCTTCAAGCGGCAGACTTTCGTGGGCGTGGCTGGGTTCGACGAATCCGTCTGGCTGCTCCATATAGAATTCCTCTTTTTCAAGGTCGCCCTGCAGGAACGCCGACACCGCATCCAGCAGATGGATCTTGAAATTCATCTTGGCAGCCATTGACATCAGATACCGGATGGTGGCATCTGCCCTTCGGTTCAGAAAGGGATATGGGCGCGTTCTGTCGAGTCGGTCGTGGCAGATTTCATGTGTGAATCGGCTGCCCCATCAACGTTCAAAAGTGCCTGAACCAAATGGACAGCTTGTGATGATCACTTGAAGATGCGATGGGGGATCATTGCCCTGTTATTCACAAATGAAGCACGTTGTAAAACGTTTCTTGTATTCTATAACCAAACATAATGGAATTGAGTAAACGAGCGAAAACTCAACAGGAATGATCTCTCATATGCATCCGCCATTCTGAACGGCCGTTGTGAGAATATCACCATGAAAATATCACATGCTCATAGCGTTTTACAAATCACTAATCCCTTTTCCTTTCTATTCTCTTCCCTATCCTATGACCACGAGCAATATCATATAGTCATCCTAAAGTCAACTCTTCAAATGCAGTAACATCGAGACAACACAGAGCAATCAAGAACGGTATAAACCCTAACCAATTTTACTTTCAGACAAATTTTCTAACACAAGGTAAGCAATCAAATGACCATTACAAAATATACTGAATATCATCATATCGACATAATACATATAACGGGAAAAGGGAGGGACCATCAGGGCACCCAAGTGAAACGATTTGGATAAGGAGCATGGGACTGCCTCCTCCCTATTGTTAACATTTCGTGGAACGAGGGCGGGCTCTTCGACCCCATCTATTTGGTTTATTCTGTCAATCGAGGGCTCGACTCTAATGCTGTATGTGTGAACTTGCTTTTGGAAGGAGATTCTCTTCCCTTTATTCGCGGGTTTCGCGTAAGTGTCTCTGCTTACGGGCCCGCCCAAACGTTTTTGGCCCTTCATACAGGAGCTTGAAGATCACAAACAACAGTAGAATCCTGATCAAAAAGTTTTTCAGATTATTCCACTGCTATGGAAAGTTATCTTGCTACAGTAGATGGTAGTATCTCATCATCATCATCAATCGATACCATGTACCTAGGAGAAGCCCTTGACGACCAAGCGGGCTTTGTACCGCTCCCACAGATCCATCGAGTTCGTCTTCAGCTTGTAAATCCACTTGCAGCGTAGAAGCATCCTCCCGTTCTTTACTTCAACTAACTCCCATGTTTGGTTCTCCAACTGGGCCTCGTGTTCCGCCAGCATCGCTTCGTTCCATCTGTCGCTGTCGTATCAAGCGAGCGCCTCTCGGAACGTGGC
Organism: Aedes japonicus; assembly: GCA_034211315.2. Taxonomy (NCBI): domain Eukaryota; kingdom Metazoa; phylum Arthropoda; class Insecta; order Diptera; family Culicidae; genus Aedes; species Aedes japonicus. Next base: position 14,891 of record JASCZW010009900.1, read on the forward strand.
TGGCTCGCCCTCCGTTTCGACGGAATGTATCTGTTCAGATTGGGAACCACTTTCAGGAAAAGTATTACAGCTCATAATATAATCGCGATACTTGCATGGGACAGTGTGCTCCCTCGCACTGCACCTTGCCAATAATTGTGTGTCCTCTGGTTGTGGAGGGAGCACGGAAGGTTGCAACTCTTTATCGTCTATAGAGTCTACGTCGTTGTAGACCGTTTCCTCCAGGACATGCTCGCCAGCAGCATCGTCCTTGGGCTCATCATCTGCTTCGGTTGGTTCGCTTCGGCATTCTGAATCACCAGCTTTTTCTGCTAAACGTCGGAACGTAGGGGCAAATCGCAGATGTCCTCACCAAGGCAATTCCAATCTCGAAGCTAAAAGAGACAAAGAAAACCTTCGGGATCGAAAAATTCTCGATTAAGGGGGAATGTTAGAAACTAAGTAATCGTTGTATCATTATTGTACATAGTAGTAAACCATGAATTATTTCAAATATACTTTTGTTCATTCATTGCCCACACGTCATTCGAGTAAGACCTACTTTTATAAATAACAAAACTTGCTTTCTACGCAAATTGTGGATTAACGATCACAACAAAATCCTTCCGTGCCTTCAGCTGAGAGGTCGCAGCAAGCGGTGCAACCGTCAAAAAAGTACCTCGTGATGCGTAAGTAAAGATCCTACTCCGCCGTATTTGAGCAGCACCCAGAAGCAGCGGCTGAAGACAATGGTCAACTAGATTTTCCCGGCGAAGCGCGATGTGATGATGGTGATGGACGATGAGACATATGTGACCCTGGACGGCCTGGACCGGATATTTCACGTTCCACACTAAAGTCCACACTAAGTTCCGAAAGAAGTTTCACCTCTGTGGCTAACTTCATTGAGAAAAGGATGTCGAAGCCACTGTTCTTTTCCTCGGGACTTACTGTGAATGAGAAGATTCACAGTACCAAATGTCTGCTGGAATTTGCCTCGGTATGCGGGAGTAGATATGGTGTTTTGGTTTGGTGGCCGGACCTGGTATCGGACCACTATGCCAAAATGACGTTGAAAAAGACCGTTCCCCAGCTACGACCAATCGGAAATCTATGAGCCAACCTCAGACGCAGGTTGCAGATCAACAATGTTAAGGCAAAAGCCGAGAAGCAGCCGGTCGAAAAAGCGAAGAAGAGCTGAAGATATCTTACTATCGTTTATTTTTCTACGGGTTAAGGACCCTAGTCCTTTCGAAACTCTTTTTTAATGCAAATTATTAAGGCCAGTTATCTAGAGAAACGCTTCGGAAAGAAATGGATGTTGTTTGAGTCAGTTGTAATGAATCAGAAATTGTATTAATCATAATTGTTTACAACCCTGAAATTCGTATCATTCACAGAAGATTAGAAGCGAGTCATCAGAAATTCAAAAAACACTCCATCCATAAACCACGCAGTACTCTCGAGATTCTCCATGGCACCATCGTGCTAGCCAAGGGGTCGATAGAGTTCGCTGCCTTGCTCCATTGCTGCCCGGTTGCAGTCCGTCCAGCCCACCAAGCACCCTTTTGTGTATTTGATCATTGCTATTGCATAGTGATAACAGCTCCAACGAAAAAGAAACAAAAAAAAACCGACAAAGTTCTTCCCTTGCCTTTTCATTCTGTACAACCAACGTTCCCGTGTCTTATGTCTGTATAGTGATAAACCTCGACCAGTACTATGTATCATATTCTGTTTGCTTTTTGCAGCTTTGCTGGCAGCCAAAAATCGATTTTTCAACATCTGTACCACCCGAAGGGATTCGACGGCAGCAGAAGCAGAAGCAGCTGATGGAGCTTTGGAAACGACTGGTTACTCACTCACTCAAGTGCCACGACGAACGACCAGTTTGTAGACATTGTTTATTTATCAACGACGAAGCAATTAAAAAAACAGAATAGGTTCAATGTCATGTGGGCGACACCGCCCGTACCTTGGTTACTTGCGTGCACTTGGACTATGCGCTGGATGTTTATGGCACGGTTTGGATTTCGTTCTTTTCGTGCAATATTACGCGAGTCCCGGAAGTTTTGCAGGGCACCCTCAGAAGTGGTTACTGAGTAGATAGATAGAGAGAGCTGTGAAACCCGAAACCAGCAACGAGTTAGTGATAATTGGCTTTCGACTCATTAGCGTGCATCATCTCCATCATCGCTCGTGACTAGCTCTATCGGTCGGCATCGAGTATCGCCAAGTATAATGCCTCGAAGTGGACGTGACGGAAAAGTGCTTCCGCACATTATAAACCTTCGCCCATTCAACCACAGAATCTGACCTCGTTTGCAAGAAATGATGCATCTGGTTGATGGCGTGCACCACATAGTTTTATATAGATGAGTGAGTTGCCCGAAGGGATCCGCCTCTTGAGCTAATCACAAATTGAAAGTATGCGATGAAAGCCACTGTTGGAGATTAAGCTCAAGGGTGAACGATGTTAGGATAGTTATGGTTCTTGAACATCAGTTTTATGAGCTTCGTGAGGATAGGTGGTGGTTGCTTGACCCTGGAATAGTGGCGGCATTCGCAATTGAGACAGGCAAACTGTATAAAAAAAAACTCTACTTTGTAGATGAAAATGAAAGCAAAGGAAGTCTCCTCCGCATTCCACCGAGGAACATAACTGTCATCATCTGTCCATATCCGTCCACGCTTACGGCGACTTCACTAACTAACTCAAGTCGGACAAATCGCCGAGGCGATTATCTCAAATTCCCAAAAAAAAACGTTGACACTGTCATCAGAAATGCGCTGCACTGATCGTAAAAAAAATCAACAACAGAAAAAGAGTAAGAATTTCTATTTTCCCAACATCACATCACGCGCTAGCGTCAAGAAAAACAACAACAGCAAGAATCTTCAACGGCGTGTCGATCAAAACGTCGACGGCGATGCATGGACTAAAATTAACGCATCATCAGAGGCCATCACTAGAGTATAAGTCGGCGGCTTGCGCGAAAGGAAGAGAGACATTAAACTGTTAATGATCCATTGGTGGTGGGCGGCGGTGAAAAACGTGTAAAACTGAGGGCGGCTGCCACCGTTAACCGTTTCTCGTGAATCTTCGGTTTCAGCAGGTATCAGCTGGTTCGGGACATCGGATATCCCCTCCACCACCCTTTGTTATGCTTGTGTAACGTGCTCCTCTCGGTAGGAATCTTGGAGCCAACATCAGCAGCAGAATCAAGTTTCTTCTCAACCTTCCCCTTTACTACTTGTGACCTAGCTTCGGCCTATTGCCAGGCTACGCAAGCATCTGCGGTGAAACGATGCTACCAATCTACAAATGAGCCAGGATAAACGACTCTACACTGACGTCCCCCGGAATGAGTGAGAAGAAAAGAACCACTCTCGATTGACATCCAAACGGAGGCAGGGGGTGAGACACGCGCATAGTTTGCATAACTAGGTGATGTATAGATTATCAGGCCGTACCGAAAAGTATTGACTGCAGCAGCACCGACCGTGTCGCGTCGGTCGGTCAGATGAGAAAGAATCGATTCGTGCTCGCTCGCCAAGAAGATGGCTCTTCTGGCTGTTACTGAATTTCCGAACACGTGACCTGATTCCGAATCCCCGAATGCACCACCTACCGACCACCGATGTGTATAGTTGGATGTTGTGTTGTTTATAGAGCGAGCAAGTTGGCGAACCAGTGGAGCTGGGCCTGAAACGTATGTAGCCGGCATCGACTTTGGGGATTAGCGCCCGCAGTAAATATGCAGTCACCGGGTGCATTATTTGCCCGTCAAGTGGAACGAATTTGAATGCGAAATCCATAGTGATGTGTGGTATACGAATAGCCTAATTTAGAGTGTTTATTGATTCGGGGGGCAGTGAGACTGTATCTTTAGATTGGACATTAAGTCGTTAATTACGTTCGATTGATAGAGGTAGCTATTTGAATGATGATCTGGAAGCGCAATCAATTAAGCTAGGCATATACCGCCGTTGTGTCGGTCTTCTGTGGACGCTTGTATTCAGAGCTATTTTAATCGGTTTAGTTGAACAATGAACAAATTCACTGGTTGAGTTGGAGCGAAAACGTGAATATTTAAAGCAAATTTCACGTATTTTTATTTTATGATTCCACGATTATTTTTACTATAAAATTAAGAAAGTTATACCTATGTAACTTAAAAGTACTATTGAATCAATCCAATGCAAAAAAAACGATAATGGTTGTGCGGCTTGTTGAAAAAGTAGCAGACAACAGCTGTATGGCATATAGCCCTCTCGAAGATCATGGTTGTCACCTTGTCGTAGGTGAGAGGGCTATTCTCATGCAAAATGCCGTCATTGTAGACCAAGAACATGATCAGCCGTGATAGTATCACACTCTGCTTTCATTAAATTGTCACGTCGTAGTACGTTTATTTAAAGGCACCGGAAGAGGTGTGATACTGGCGGGTTTAGCCGCAATTCACTCTTATACCTCGTTCGCACTACAACCTATATTACGTGATATAGATTTTTCTGATATCAAATGCCATGCACGTTATTTCCAGTGAAAACTAGATGCATAGATGACATAAGAACTAGACATCTATTAACTAAATTATAAACGACTGAAAAAGTTATGAAATGTCCTCTGGAACTTATAAACGTAACACTGACTGACTAATTAAATAACGGGGAATAACTAAAAAAATAGAATGATTTTTTCTCTCTCATACCAAAACCTCATACCTCATACCAAAACCAATGTTTGAAGCAAACATTTCTTCAAAAATATCATGCAGATAGAAATTACGTATTTTGGCCGGATAAAGCGTCGTCGTTGCATTATGCGAGAAAAACACAAGCCTTCTTGGAAAGCCAAAACATCCCTTCTTCTTCCTGACTTTTGCCTACTTCTCAACTTATGCTTTGTTCAGACTATGCAATTGTAACATAATACAAGGGTGTTATAAAAAGTATCACCATGAAAAACGGATTTGTTTACCTTTCATTTTTTATTCACCTTGAGTTTATGAACTTGTTAAATTTCATTTGGCCCATCAGGCAGCACTGCTAAGAGAATATAGATCAGAATAAACCGAACTGTTGTAACGAGAACACGAGCGTTTTGATTCTCCCGTTCAGAACCATCCATTTTCTCTCGAAACTAAAATTAATTGAGCTATCGCAGATGAACATTTTATGGTCCTTCGAGCCGGATTTTCAGAGAATTTGGAGTGGTTCCCGGTTTTTCGTTGTTGTTGGAAATACAAAAACGTGCTTTGGAAAAAATAGAAATTGGTGCAACTTCGCCACCACCAATTCTGGACAATCGCCATCTTGGTGAAGTTCTTAGTGGGCGAGCTTGCCTCAATTGGCCAAGAAAATTTGGTTGGCGCTACGCCACCAAATGTTTGTGTGCCCGTGGTACGGAAGTAGAACATTTGTGATCTTGGCGGAAAAAGCAATTGTGAGTGTGTGCCCGTGGCACTGAAGAAAGTGATCGCCGTCGGCGAACAGATAAGTTACCGACTATGTTCGGTTCGCAAATCGTATGTGTCCGTGACACTAGCATGAAGTGACCGCCAGCTAGGCGAACAGAAAATTCGCGGTTGTAATAGTGTGTGTGTGTGCCCGTGGCATACAAACAAGTGTGGTTGCCATCTTGGCGATCAACGGCAGTTCAACCTGTGAAATCCACAACCGCCATATTGGCGAATGAAAAGGTTTCGTCTCTGCGCGAAATAAACTAATAAATAGCCATAGAAGAGGCAAATGTGCTACGAATGAGTGATTCTCAGACGCCCCGTGGAAAATCATCGAAGGAGATCCCGCGGAGAAACATTCTCGACGCTCTGTCGGGTTCTATCAGCGGTGCAGTGAAGTCTGTCGCCCAACAAAAAGCAGAAAAACAAGCCCAGGAAAAAGAACGCATAATGGAGAAGAATCTGGAAGCGCTAATGGATCGTCGGGACATGCTCGTCGATAAACTAATAAGAATGAACGAGTCGTTGCAAGCGGAATCGGTGAGTGTCCATCTTCTGAAACTGTACGAGGAAACGTTGCGCCGAGCCGCGGACGATTTTGAAACAACTCACTCTGCTATCTCTCTCCTGCTCTCGAAAGACGAAAGAGCCACGCAACGTACAGAGTACGCATCTTTTGAAAAGCTCCACAACCAGGTTTACATAAAGCTACAAGAAAGCATCGTCGAGACGGAGCTTACGAGAAAGCTGCTGGAATTGCCACATGTAAATGCCGCTTCCCCGCCAGTATACGTCCAAGCCCCAGTATCAGTTCCACATCTACAGGCACCATTTCCATCCTTTGATGGTAATCCGCAAAACTGGTACAGCTTCAAGAATTTGTTCCAGAGTATCATGTCGCGGTATACACAGGAGACCCCAGCTATGAAAATCCTACACCTGCGAAATGCACTTACCGGCGAAGCTAAGGACAAGATCGACCAGGAAATTGTCAACAACAATGACTACGACGCTGCCTGGAGGATCTTGGAAGCCGCATACGAGGATAAGCGATTAATATTAGACACACACATCGATGCCATCATGGACTGCCCAAAAGTCGTAAAGGAGCATCGCGGCAGGTCCATCTCACAACTGGTTGAGATTTGCGTAAAACACAGCGAGGCTTTGACAGGTCACGGGTTCCCAGTTGAGGGATTGGCCGAGCTGGTACTGGTGAACGTCATATACAAGAAGCTTGATAAGGAGACGCAGGAGCAGTGGGAGACAAAGATTGGCAGCGCTGAATTGCCAGTCTATGACGAGTTTATGGAGTTTTTGCGTGAACGGGGTCGTGTTTTGCAGCGCACAAATCGATTCCAGCAACAAACAGTGCAGCAGTCAGTACCCCCAAGTAAGCAACGTCAAGTTATCGGACAGAAGTCGCAGCCTTCATTCAAGTCATTTGTGCAAAACGCAACGGAAGTTTGTTCCTGTTGTAAGGAAAACCACCCTATTTTTCGCTGCTCAACGTTCAAGAATTTAAGCGTGCTGGAACGCAAGTCTGTTGCTACCAAGGCAGGCTTGTGCTTCAACTGTCTAAAAGCGAGACATCGGATGAATGAATGCCAGTCTGAACCCGATGTAAAATACAAGGTTGTGGCCGCAAACACCACAGTCTTCTTCATTCCAGCGATACCCGTATGACACCAGCTCCTGAAAAGATCTGCGAACCGAAACAGTTGCAGCCAGTGGTGCCGTCGATTCCTGCAGACAGCCAAACTACTGAGCAGCAGAACGGCGCAGTCTCGCTGTGCGCTAACACCGGAAGTACGAAACGTCAAGTGCTGCTTTCGACGGCGGAAGTGATGATAGTCGGTCAAGGTGATTGCACTGTTAGATGCCGTGCGTTGTTGGACTCGGGATCAGACAGTAACATAATCACGGAGAAGTTGGCTACCAAGCTGATGCTGAAACTGGATCGCGTGAATTTTCCTGTTTGTGGTTTGAATGACATTCAAACTCGAGTTGAGTATTCGTTGTCTACTAAGATCATTTCCTGCTCTAATGTTTTTGCCTCATCCATTCTAGACTTCCTGGTCGTAAAACGAATCACGTCGAATCTACCCGTGGTTGAAATCGACACCCGATCCTGGTCCTTGCCACCCGGAATTACATTGGCCGACCCAAAGTTCCACACTCCTGGAGAGATTGATCTCATCATAGGCAATGAAATCTTTTTGATTTAATCAAGAAAGGCCGCGTCAAGATCGGCCACAACGCGCTAACGTTAGCTGAGACGGAACTAGGATGGGTCGTAGGCGGATCGGTGCCGACCAGGAAGGCTAATCTATGCCCGCGTGTGTGCCAGCTAAACCGCTTCGAAGAAGATCTGAACAAAATAATGTCAAAGTTTTGGGAAATTGAATGCGTCCATCCGGAATCTAACATGACAGTAGCTGAGGCTGCCGTTGAACAGCATTTCAAAAGTACTTATACACGTGATGACGGCGGCCGGTATATCGTTCGACTTCCGTTCAATAACCTACAAGGTCAACTCGGCGACTCTTTCAATAATGCCTCGAAGCGACTGGATAAGCTAATGATCGCACTGGCCAGAAATTCAACGAAACGTGCTGAGTATTGCGCGTTCTTAGCTGAATATCTCTCACTCGGCCACATGAAGGAAGTGGAACGATCGAATGATGGTGGCTATTACATACCACATCATGCAGTTTATAAAAGCTCTAGCTCTACCACCAAAACGAGAGTGGTATTCGATGCGTCTGCAAAGACCACATCAGGTCTTTCGCTGAATGAAACATTGCTAGTCGGACCCACTGTGCAAAGTGACATTCTTTCGATCATCTTGAAATTCTGTACCCATCAGGTGGTGCTGACAGCCGATGTGCCCAAAATGTACCGTCAGGTCAAACTGCACAAGGACGACTGCAAGTACCAACGGATTCTATGGTTGGATGATGATAACAATCTGAAGATTTACGAGTTGCAAACAGTGACGTACGGCGTCGCCAGCTCACCGCACCACGCAACAAGGGCATTAGTTCAATTGGCATTGGATGAAGGCAAGAATTTTCCGAAGGCGACGAAAGTGATTATCGAGGACAGCTACATCGATGATTTTTGACTGGTGGATCGTCAGCTGTTGAAGTTATTCAAATTTATGAAGAGCTGTCGCAGCTGCTGCGCCGAGGTGGATTTGGCGTGCACAAGTTCTGTTCTAATAGCACCGAAGTACTGCAAGCGATTCCTGTCGAGCTGCACGAGAAGCAGGTTGATTTCGAAGACGCCGAAGTAAACAACACGATTAAGACCCTTGGTCTAATTTGGAACCCGCTGGAGGATTATTTTGTGTTCCGAGTTCCTCGGCTGTGCAACATAAATTGTACCAAACGCATCGTATTGTCGGAGATTTTCAGTCTCTTTGACCCTGCTGGATTTCTTGGGCCGATAATCACAACATCCAAGCTTGTAATGCAGGACATTTGGCGCCTTGGTCTTACCTGGGACGAACAACTTCCGGACGAGATATCCCAGAGATGGAAAACAATTCGTGATCAGCTGAGAGTTGTAAATAAGATGCGGAAGAAACGATGCTTAATCTCCCAAGATGCTGTGTCCATTCAACTCCATGGGTTCTCGGATGCATCCATGCGTGCCTACGGTTGTGTATTATACATCCGGAGTATCGATAAGAGTGGCACCATTAATGTGACTCTAGTTGCCAGCAAATCGCGTGTGGCACCGCTCAAGCCGCAGACGATCCCTAGGCTGGAAATGTGTGGTGCTAAATTGTTAGCTGAATTAACCCAGAAAGTCGTTGCTGCCTTGAAAATATCATTTAATGACGTGATCCTTCACTGCGACTCTAAAATTGTTCTATGTTGGCTCAAAAAGTCACCGTTGACACTGAAACAGTTTGTATCGAATCGTGTTGCTGTAACGGTGGAACTCACGCAAGGGTACCAGTGGCGATACATTCGTTCGGAGCACAACCCAGCTGATGTAATATCCAGAGGATCGCTACCTCAGGACTTGCTGCAAAACGAGCTGTGGTGGAAGAGTGCTCCAGAGCTGTGGGAATCTCAACTTTCAGAAGACTCGGTGGAACCGTTAGATGAATCAACGAGCGTGGGTGTACGTCGAGCGCTACATCAACCTGATGTTACATAAACGGCCCATAACGTCGAATATTACAGTGGATAGAGATAGCACGATCGGAGAAGAATATCCTAAAGGTACTTCAACAGCAGGTGTTTGGTGACCTGCTTAAGTTGCTGAAGGCAAAATCAAACCTGCGACATCCTTTGTCCAACTTGGCGCCGTTTTTAGGAGATGACATGCTAATTCGAGTTGGAGGCCGTTTCTTCAACAGAAGGTATGTTGAACTTGTATTATCAGAATGTTGGAGGGTTGAATTCGTGTCTCGACGACTACTTGCTGGCTAGTTCAGACTGCAGTTATGATGTTCTTGCGTTCTCTGAAACCTGGCTCACTCAGAATACTACCTCGACTCAAGTTTTAGACCGCCAATACGAAGTTTTCCGTTGTGATCGTGGTCCGCACAACAGCAGAAAAGCTAGAGGAGGTGGTGTCCTCCTTGCCGTTCGGCGAGGTATTAGAACACACTTGATCGATGATGACGCATGGGCTAGCGTGGAACAGTTATGGTTAGCGATTGAACTTGCTGACCGTAACCTTTACTTGTGTGTTATTTATATTCCTCCTGATAGAACACGCGACAGCTCATTGGTCGAAGCTCATACGCAGTCACTTTCATCAATTGTGGATAGAGCATCATCAATTGACGATATCGTGATTGTTGGCGATTTCAATTTGCCTGGAATTAGTTGGCGTTCATCTAATAATGGATTTCTACATCCTGATGCTAGTCATTCGACATTCAACCAGTTCACCGCTAGTATTCTCGATTGCTATAGCACTGCCACGCTTCGTCAGATCAATCATATCGTTAACGAGAACGGTAGAAGCCTCGATTTATGTTTCGTCAGCTCCTGTGACACTGCTCCATCTATATTGTTAGCTCCGGTGCCGTTGGTGAAATTTGTTCCTCACCACCCACCTTTACATCTCAGTATCGAGAAAGGGAATGTAGTAAGGGATAGTGACAACCCCGTACGGGTAATTTACGACTTCACAAACGCTGACTATGATTGCATCATTTCCTTTTTTGAATCGTTGGATTGGGACAATATTTTTGACGGAATCGATGTAAACACTGCAGCGGAGACTTTTTCGCACATTCTTTCGTATGCGATAGATCAACATGTTCCCAAGAAGACTATATTTGTAGGCCGTCTTCCTTGGCAGACTGCGGAGCTTCGTAAACTGAAAAGTCAAAGAAAGCCGCTCTGAGAAGGTATTCGAAGAATAAAACTATACTGCTGCGGAACCATTACATAAGATTGAACATGATCTATAAAAGCGTGGGAAGGAGATGCTTCAATAGTTATCGGGCTGGAATACAACGAAGACTCAAATCCCATCCTAAATTCTTTTGGAATTATATCAAACAGCAGCGTAAAGAGGATGGTTTTTCCTTCGTCAATGATGTGGAATGGCACGGTAACCTCCGAGCCACAAGTCATATGCGATCTGTTCGCCTCAAAATTTTCTCGCATTTTCTCGAATGAATGGCTTACTGACACACAGATAACATCGGCATCTAGTAATACTCAATCTTCAGGTTTAGTTATGCCAGATATAACCGTTGATGATGATTCCATTTTAGCAGCAGCACGTAAACTGAAACCGTCAACGTGCTTAGGACCTGATGGAATTCCGTCGCTCTTTTTGAAAAATTGCATTAACAGCTTGCTCATCCCTCTACAAAGATTTTCAACCACTCGCTTTCGGATGGAGTGTTTCCTCTCTGCTGGAAAAATGCGTTCATGCTTCCAGTACACAAAAAAGGTGATAAGAAAAATGTAGACAATTATCGTGGAATATCCTTATTATGCGCCGTTTCCAAACTCTTCGAGCTTGTTGTGATAGACCGACTGTTCTTCCATTGCAAGCAACACCTGAGCCCGGATCAGCATGGTTTTTCCCCAGTCGTTCAACAACTTCAAACCTATTGTGTCTGACTTCTTACGTGACGGATAGTATGCTTGATCGAGCACAAACGGACGTACTTTATTTGGACCTATCTGCAGCATTCGACAAGGTTAACCACCTAATTGCTGTGGCGAAGCTTGAAAGGTTTGGAATGCATGGAAGACTTTTAAATTGGCTCCATTCTTATTTGATTGGTCGTCACTCGCAAGTAGTTATAAGTGAATCCACCTCAGTATCATTTCCTATCACGTCAGGAATTCCACAAGGCAGTCATCTTGGACCACTCATCTTTCTTCTTTACTTCAACGACGTGAACGCAGTTCTGGCTGGACCGAGACTTTCTTTTGCGGACGACTTCAAGCTTTACCTCAACATTCGCTCAGAAGCTGACGCGCATTTTCTGCAACAACAGTTGGACTCTTTCGTTGATTGGTGCCAAAGGAATCGTATGACCGTTAATCCTGAAAAATGCTCGACTATTACGTTTTCTCGATTGAACAATCCAATAGTCCATAATTATTCCTTCGCTGGAATTGTGTTGGAAAGAGTGGATCAAATCAAGGACTTGGGAGTTATTCTAGACTCCCAATTGACGTACAAGCAACATGTGTCATTCATAGTGAACAAAGCCTCAAAAAACCTAGGGTTTATTTTTCGACTAACAAAAGAGTTCACCGACATTTACTGCTTAAAAGCGCTCTACTGTGCGTTGGTTCGTTCGACTTTGGAATACTGTTCAACTGTTTGGAGCCCTCACTACCAAAATGGAATCGAAAGAATTGAATCAGTTCAACGGCGGTTTATTCGATTTGCACTACGACGGTTGCCGTGGAATGATCCAATTCGTCTGCAAGCTACGAGAATCGGTGTCGACTAATAAGGCTGGACACGCTAAGTACACGAAGGAATGTTGCGATGGCTCTTTTTATTTCCGACATTTTGCAGAATCGAGTGGATTGCCCCGAACTCCGAGGTCAAATAAATTTTTTGTCCGACCTAGAGCCTTATCGAAACAATCACCTGCTGCAACCAATACATCACCGCACTAATTACGGACAAAACAGCGCTATTACTGGCCTACAAAGAATTTTTTAATCGGGTGGCAACGGAATTTGATTTCAACATTTACGTGATACACTTCGTACTAGATTTTTAATGTGTTTAGATAAGCTTTTAATGTGTTATTTGTATGTTTATGTTTTTTTTACGAGATCAACAACACATCATTGGGGCAAAGAAGCCTGTTGATGTACAATATTAAATAAATAAATAAATAAATAAATAAAGTATTCAGCTATACCCTATGAAGGCAAGCATCAGGTGCTACTGCCTGAACGACATCACGTCACAACGATTATCATACGGCAGCTACACATCGAACAATTCCACGTTGGTCAAAACGGACTGTTGGCCATCGTTCGTGAACGCTATTGGCCTCTGCGAGCAAGGGCGGTGATCAAACAAGTAATTTCAAAATGTCAAATCTGCGCGAAGCAACATCCAAGGCCCGGTAGCCAGTTCATGGGGAATCTACCGGAATTTCGAGTAAACCCTGCGCCATCATTTTCCAAAGTGGGGGTTGATTATGCTGGACCAGTTATGCTGAAAACAGGAGGAAGAGGTTCGAAGTTAGTTAAAGCATACGTGGTTGTATTTGTATGTATGGTAGTGAAAGCAATCCACTTGGAGTTAGTTTCAAACCTCTCAACGGACAACTTTATCGCTGCATTGAAACGCTTTTCAAGCCGTCGTGGACTACCGAGTGACGTTTTTTCCGATAACGCCACTTGTTTCATTGGGGCAAACAACGAGCTCGCCGCATTGCGAGAGCTATTCAATGATCAACAACACCAACACAAGCTGAACGAGTTTTGCAGCCTCAAGGGCATCCGATGGCATTTATTCCTCCTAGAAGCCCCCATTTTGGCGGCATCTGGGAAGCAGGAGTCAAGTCCATGAAACATCACATGAAGCGGGTCATCGGTGAAACGAAACTCACGTATGAGGAAATGACAACGTTCCTAGCTCAGACCGAGACTATCCTGAACTCACGCCCCTTGTTCCCGATGTCTGAGGATCCCAACGATATGAGTGTGTTGACTCCATCACACTTCTTAATCAATCGCTCCGCTGTAACTCTACCGGAACCGTCGTACGAGGATGTGAAGATTGGACGTCTCAACAGATGGCAGCACGTCCAGATGATGCAGCAACATTTCTGGAGTAGATGGTCCAGAGAGTATCTTCACCACCTGCAAAGTCGGCAGAAATGGCACAATGAGGTGAACGAGTTCAAGGTCGGCGCCTTAGTTATGCTGATTGATGAGAACCTGCCCCCACTACAATGGCGACTAGGACGGATTATCGCTACTCACCCAGGCGATGACGGTGTTGTCCGAGTGGTGACTGTAAAGACGACAAACAACATTTTCAAGCGAGGAATCACTAAGGTTGCTTTGTTACCTTCTGTTGAGCCTGAAGTCTCAACGGGGGGTGAATGTTTGGGAGCACTACGAAAATAATGTACACTGGATTTGTTTACCTTTCATTTTTTATTCACCTTGAGTTTATGAACTTGTTAAATTTCATTTGGCCCATCAGGCAGCACTGCTAAGAGAATATAGATCAGAATAAACCGAACTGTTGTAACGAGAACACGAGCGTTTTGATTCTCCCGTTCAGAACCATCCATTTTCTCTCGAAACTAATGTTAATTGAGCTGTCGCAGATGAACAATAGGTTTGTATCATGTTACAACGCTGTAGTCTGAACAAAGCATTAGTGTTCTAATTGCACTTCCACAGTTATTAATTGAGAGCTTTCCATGCCAACACCAATGCATGAATTTGCATATTGCGTGGCAGGCACAATTATACTTTATGCTCAGGGAAGTCGAGAAATGTTTGAACTGCTCAAAAAGACTTTTACAGCACATAAATGACGAACTAAACTGCAAAAGACTTAAGAAAACACACCGACAAACTAAATACTTTTAAATAATAAAAAGACGAAACTACACCATACAAAACAGTGGACATGAACATGACTGAGAGAAAGGGGAAGCAAACTTGAAAATGTAACACCTTTTGAGGCAGTGTCAATTGCGTCTCTATGGCCGACATGATCCTTGCACGGATGGTGAAATGCTTCAAAAAGGGCTTAGTTACATCATTCTAACGCACAAGAAACAATACAATAGCTTCTTATTTTTGGTTCGAGAAAACTGCTTCGGAAGACTCTCATAGCACATAAATGACACAATTCACGGACTAAACTACAAAAGACTGAAGAAATTATAAAACGCTGTATTAAGCTTGCAAATGTAACACTGACTAACTACATAACAAAAAAACAATTGCAAAAAACAGACGAAAGGACTCAACATTCTCAAACGTGGCTCCTTCCGAGTCATTTGCAACAGCGTCTTCTTGGACGACATGTTCTGTGTACGGATGGCAAAATGATTGGAAAGGATTTACGCTAGGATATCATCAAAGGCCTGGCATAGATGATTCTACTCTATTAAGAGTCTCGCCAGTAAACCTTCATTAAAAAAATACTGTCCGATGTATAGAAAGATCACGAGCACAAGCATCGTAGGGCTACAGAAGGTGTGTTGGAAATGATCTAGAGGTAATCATACCATCCTCCAGAACTGTAGCACGACACGTCAGCTGGGAACAGCTTTCATAGTGAAGTGCGTGATCGGGAAGCACATATAATGATAAGGATGCTTTTACGCACAGCTAGAATGTGAATACTACCGCTGGCTAAACCATGGCGTGAAGAACAGTATAGGAGACTTGATTGCTCGGGTCGGCCAGGAGGAGGAATTTATACCGACTATTGGAAAGTTCAGAGCTCACCAGCGGATAAACGACAAAAAAATATTATCCGTCCCTAACAATGTACGGTACCATCGCCCGCCACGTTACAGCCTCGAAGGACTGACGCAAACGGGTGTCGCCATCGCCTGCTGGATTAACATCAAAGCAACTCCCAACGATGCAGCTGAGAACGTCGTCGGGTATGTGGAAGAGAGCGCACCGAACGATTGGTTCGAGAGGTTTTGTAGAAAAAGGACGTAGAATGTAGGGCGGACGGAACGTAGGGTGTAGACGGAAGCGGCAACAGCAGACCCACATATTTCGGGAGAAAAAAAAGCCGCCTGAAAGAAGCGGAGTGTGAGGAATTGGAGCAGCTGCACTGCTCTCAAGAAACGTGGAAGTTCTATTAGAAGCTCAACACATCTCGCAAAGGCTTCCTGCCACGGGCCGCAATTTGTAGGGATGAGAATGGTAGCATTTTGACAAATGGACGTGAGGTGATTGATAGGTGGAAACAGTAATACGGCGAACACCTTAATGGTGCAGAGGAATGGTGAAGACGAAAACGGCGGAAGAATTTAATACGTCAAAACGGACGATGAGAGAAACCAGTTTCCACACAATGAAAAGTTAAGGATGCTATCCAACAGCTCAAGAATAACAAGGCTGCTGGCAAAGGATGTTATCGGAACTGAGCTCACTCAAGGTAGGCCCGAAGAAGCTGTACATCTGTCTGCATCGGCTGATCGGTCGAATCTGGTAACCTGGACAGCTAGTGACAGCAAAGGGTATATGCCCCATTAAGGGCCCAAAAGGGCGACAAGTTGGAGTGTAAGAACTATCGAGCGATTACAATCCAAACTACTATCCCAGATCATCTTCCGTCGTCAATCACCCATTAAAGTAAATGAGTTCGTGGGAAGATATCAGGCCGCTTTCACCAACGGGCGCTCGATAACGGACCAGATCTTCAATTTACGATAAATCCTCCGAGGACCCGTCGGAGTAGGCTAGGGTTTTGAGCGAAGAAGACGCCTATTTTCTCCGTCAGAGTCCATTTTTTTTGAAAATTGAGAATTTGTTTTCGACCGAGATTGATATTGAAAGTAGGCCCAAGTGCTTCTTAAAGGGGGTCACTGCTGGGACCGAAACTGTGCATTCCCGGTCAATTTTCGGAGGAATTTTCATGACAGAAAATAAAAGAAGAGCCTTTGAGGATGATTGTTTTGGTCGATCTTCATGAAGAAAAAATAGGTTTGAAGTTCAATTAATTCAGTTAGGAACTGCCCTTTAGATTCGGTAAGGAATTGGGCGAAGCTCCGCCAGGTTGGTCGAGGCGGAAGTTAAGTAGGAGTAAGTGATGATATTCGTCATGCCATTGTTATTTAGATCCTAACGACTGTTCCAGAAAGTATAAGCACACCTTATTTTAACGGTCACTTTGAATATAATGAAATATTTCAACATGTTTTGGCTGCGTCCTTTGTTTGCACATTTCAGAATGACATAGCATCAAAAAAGTGCTCAGTTTTGTGTTACCGTTGTTACCGGAACAACGAAAAGTATCGTGCTCAAATGGTGCACTGTGAGCGGACTCTTCCTTGAGAAAATTGGCCAAGGAAGAGGGTGTAAGCGTCGGAGCGGTACGATCTGCGATTCGAAAATATAGAGAACAGTGTACGTTTGAAGATGCGCCGAAGAGTGGTCGGAAATCCGGTTCTGTTAGTCCGGATATCGATTAAAAGATCAGGGATGCCTACAAGCGAAAACCGCCGACTCGGGATGTTGCGAAAAAACTAGGGACCTCGTCGAGTAACGTCATGCGTGCCAAAGAAAGACTTGTGCTAAAAACATACAGGAAGCAGAAAAAAACCAAAAGGAACCCAAAACAGGCCGCGTCCGTCAAACCACGGGCCCGCAAATACTACGATTCGTTATTGTGTAGAAATTCTGGGTGTATAATAATGGACGATGAAACGTTTGTTAATCTAGATTACAAAACGCTTTCCGGACCACAATTCTATACATCCCCGAAACGGAGAAGGCAATTTTTACCGATAAAATCGGTAAGAAAGTTAAGGTTTGGCAGGCAATATGCGAGTGTGGTAAAACATCTAGTCCGTACATCACAACGGAGACGATGAACACTCAGAAATACGTTAAGGAATGTCTCCAGAAGCAATTATTGCCGATGATCAGGCAGCACGAACGTCAAGTAGTGTTTTGGCCTGATTTGGCGTCATGTCATTACGCAAAAGACACTTTAGAATGGTACAAAAGTCAAAATCTATGTTTCGTGCCGAAAGACATGAATCCGCCGAACAGCCCGGAGGCACGGCCAATCGAGACTTTTTGGGCTTCAACCAAAGCAAAGCTTCGAAAATTCATTAAACCAGCGGACGACAGCCAAAAATTTAAAAAAGATTGGCCAAACGAGGTCAAAATGGTTGGAAGTACCACTGGGTCATGTTCGAGGAAAAGTTAGGAGTCTTAGCTATGATTAAATATTTTGATTAAACGAGAGTAAAAATATCATAAAACACAAATACAAATATGATTTGCCAAATAAAATGATTAGAACTAAAAAAAACATGACTTTTTTGTTATTTTGAAAGTGTGCTCATAATATCTGGAACAGTCTATACCAGCCGGATTTGACGCAAACACCATCTTTGCAGGGTATTGCCTATAATTGTAATTTCTCAGTCCCCACCCTGGCAGACCACTGTTCTCCCATCTGCGTTTGGGCTAGGCGAGAAAACCTACCAAGCCTGCCCGTTTATATGCTCTAGACCATATAGCACACCGGGATCTTCCACAAGCAGCTTGAAGGATGGATTAGACGATAGGCTGTCTAGTGAAATATTTAATATTAGTTCTGATAGTCAATTTGAACCGATTTATACCAACACAGGGTGGCCACAGACTCGGGAAATGCGGGAAAAATGCGGGAATCCAAAATCATCGGGAAAAAGGCGGAAATTTTAAAAGTCATCGGGATTTTTTTTCAAATCGAAGGAACCATATTAACACCTTTTTCAAATGATTTGAGTAGCATTTTTGTCATTTACTCGGTCCACCAATCTCATTGTTCAGCCTGTTCAAAACGTACCGCTTAGAACATCTTCAGCGGTGGTCTATTTTAACATCTTTATAGTTGCATCAGCAAACTTAAAAAACCCAGCTAAAACAGACCAACTTTGCGTTCCCCACACCGGTGTAGTATTTGTTGTTGTTAAACCCCCCAACACCTATCATCTTGTCAATCTTACAATATCCAGAGATCAGAAGTTTTGTTTTTTTCAAAGACCGAGGATTTTTTGCAAACTTTTTACCATGGATTGGTTTGAGTGGTGGTGAGTGTGTGAATGCATGCATCTCATTTAAACGATATTAGATAGTGCTGAAAGTGATAGATAGAGCCACGTCAAGCTATGACAAGAAGCACTTTCTGCGACGTTTCAACATGCCAAGGGATATGATCCTAGACATATGCGACAACTACAGTCAACTGATGACTTTTTCCAGCTGTTGCGATGCAGCTGGATATGTTGGCCTTAGTGTTACATAGGTGCACTACAGCTTAATGGATGTTGGCTAGTTCTCTTGACGAAAACTTGGGGGTTGGTGACCCTGAGGATTTTTTGCATATCTGTCCTTAAGACTTACGGCCGCAGTATTTACGCCCCACAATATCGGAAAAGGTTAAAAAACTGATGGACAAAAATTATCTCCCAAAAGTTCGAAAAAAATCTTATAAATTCAGTGCACTTAGAAACTCAGGAACTTATCGGAAGCTCGGTATACTTTTAGATTTGACTTAGACTTTTCCGAGGCTTAGCTATTCTCCCTGATATCAAAGGCATACCATAAAATCAGGGAACTTTCCAGAAATTAAGGTTCTTCCTAGAGTTCAGACAACTTTCCTGAAATTGAGAATGTTTCCTAGAAATTCAGGGAATTGTCCACAAATTCAAAGAGCTTACCACGAGTTTACGGAAGTTTCTAAAAGTAAAGGGTTTTTCACAGAAGTTAAAGTAACTATCCATAAATTCAGGGGGCTTCCAGAAGTTTAGAAAACTTATCAGATTACTTTAGGTATTTTTTCAGAAGTTTATAGAACTACTCAAGATGTTCAGGGAACTTCCCAAAAATTCAAGGACCTTTCCAGAAAATTAGAGAACTTCCAATAGAGGACAGTCAAGAAATTCATGAAGCTTTTCAACAGTTTGCGGATCTTCCTAGAGGTTTAGTGAACTTCTTAGAATTTCATGAAACTTGCTAGACATATACAGAACTTCTTAGAAGTTCAGCGAACATGTAGGAGCTCAAGATACTTCCTTGAAGTTCAGGGTTTCTCATGAATTCAAAAAACTCCTCAAAACTTCAGGAACATGCTCACAAAGATCATGGAACTCTCCCAAAGATCAGGAAACTTTCCAAAAGATCAGCAAACATCTCAGACGGTCAGAGAACGACCCAGAAATTGAGAAAATTTCCCAGAAGTTCAGGGAACTTTCCAGAAGCTCGAAAACACTCCCGGATGCTCAGGGGATTCAGCAATTCAGGAAATTTCTCAGTAGTCCTACGATCTTTCAAGAATTTCAGAAAACTTCCCCCAAGATCCGGGGACCTTCCCGGAATTTCAGAAAACGTCACAGATAAATAGGAAACTGGATTTTTTGAGCATTCGAAAAGTTTAAGAAACATTCAAAGGATTTTTCCATAAGTTTGGGGAGCTTCCTATAACTTCAGGCATCTTTCTCGGTGATCGAGAAACTTTCCAATCGTACCGAAAACATCCCAAAAGTTCAGGGTATTTAAGTTTTAAGTAGTACTTAAACTTCTTCCAACTCGATAATTTTTCGAACACAACCAAAACAAGAATAAAGAAACCAAGTACTTTTTAATCAATTTCATAGAATTTCCACCTATTCACAATCTTGGAGATCATAAAAAGTTTAACAACATCTCAGTATTGCTAACTATTCCACAGAAATTCCACGGCTTCCAAGATTTTTTTTTCAACTTCTCGTAAGTTATTTAAATATGTGTGATATTCTGCTTTTTATCACAGAATATGTACCTGCTGGAAGTTGAAACAACTTCTGGGAAGCGAAATCTGATTTTCTCAGTTCCCGTCATTTCCAGAAAGTTGTTCTATTCCATGGATGATCAGCAAACTTTTGGAAGTTCATCCAAGTTTCCAAAAACGTTAATAATTTTCAGTAAATCAATGAGCTTCTCTAAAGTTCCACCATTTCTCTTCTCGAAAGACAGCGAGCAAACTTCATGATTATCTGGAAACTTTCAATTATTTGATTCAACTGCCGAGAAGTTTAATCAATTTCTGGCATGTTCATTATAGATATTTTCACCCAATCTTCATAGATATTCCGAAGTTCATTAAATTAAATTTGTGAAGAGTGCGTTCAATAAGAAACTTAGAAGCTTATATAAGTTCTGAAATTATGTAAAATAGATCCGGTATAAAACAAAATTTACAGACACCAACGATGCAGCGATAATTTTGCGATTGGTCTAAACAAATAAATCCAAACCACGATTTGAACCACCGTTTAGACCTGTGCGCCGCCGCGCCACGCCGCCGCCGACGATTTTATAGCGCCGCCGCCGCCGCTATTTTCGACCGGCGCCCCGCTGTATTTTTTTGCACGCGCCGCCGGGCAATTTGAGTCGCGCCGATAAAAATTTTCACCATATATGCATCCCTTCAGTTAAGTTCATTAGCCCTTCAGAAACCTGATTTTATTACTGATGACAAATTATAACATCTCGATGAGATGTGCCATCCAGAGGGTGTGCGTGTGAAACAGTGATCAGCTTTGTCGTTTTGTT
This sequence comes from Aedes japonicus, assembly GCA_034211315.2. Taxonomy (NCBI): domain Eukaryota; kingdom Metazoa; phylum Arthropoda; class Insecta; order Diptera; family Culicidae; genus Aedes; species Aedes japonicus. Next base: position 36,099 of record JASCZW010009900.1, read on the forward strand.
CTAGAAACTTCAGTGTACATTTTCGTGTTTCGACTTTTGGCAATTTCGAGTGAGTTTGAATTTAAAAATAATGAAATGTCCGCCTTAAATGTCGAGAAAATTTCCATAACAAGTGTACATATACATACCGCAAATAATGGTTATTGAACCAGCGATGTGTGGAAAAAAAATTGGTGCAATAAAACATGTCAAAAATGGATCTGCACATCATCTGCTTCCTGAGAAAGTGTTTTGCAATGTATGTCTAATCGAAGCAAAACAAAACCTCAAAACCCTCTCGGGAACCTTGTCCAAACATTTTGTTCTTATGTAATTTCAAAGGGCTGAGATTGACTGAATTTCGGCACAGATAATCAAAAATCCAGCCACATTTAAAATGCACTGGGATTTAAATCCAGCGAAAACATATTCCGAGGTATGCGGCTACCAATAATTGAGAAACTAAACATTGTAGTGAATACTGGCGAATTAAACACAACTATCTATCTATGCTTAGGTAATATATTAAAAATGGTTGGGCAAAGGTAACCTTCAAACTTTCATATTTTCTTCATAATTAACGAATCGGTAAATATGTTTAATGTAATTTCATAATTTGGTCAAAAATAAAGAAAATGTAATATGCCGTTCAAACCTACGAGCTATGTCACTTGATATAGACTAACTTCATACCAACGGTTGTACATCTACTTTTCACTGGAAATAATGCATCACGCATACATCAATTGATATATCTTGTAGTCTGAACGCTCGTTGTCTAAAACAAATAGAGTTTATTTTCACAACATGATAGCATTTTGTTAGATGTGAGAAAGTTCAAAAACCATCTTTAACGATCAGTGTAAGTTAACAGTGATTGGACATACCAGATTTTTGCATTGAATAGTCAAGACTGTGTAAATAAGAGGTGTTAATTAAATATATTATATCGACAAAGATTTTTCATAACGGCCCAACTAACAAACGTAAACAATGACTTCTTCCGTAAAATTATCATCTCACAAAGGCTTCCCATGAAAGCATTGACTAATTCACTGCTCTGAATTCTTCAATATTTGATTTATCCTTGGATCTTTAAGCTTCTTATTATATGATTTTTATAGCAATTTGATTTTTTCATGCTTAATTTAATTAGGTTTTGATACTTTTAGTTTCTTAAATTTTCTTAGATATTTATTTATTTTTATTCTCAGGTTTTAAGATAGGAGAAATGCCGTCTTTGGCGGGTAATTATTCTTTTATTGTCTGTTTTTTTTTAATTTGGCCAAACAATTCACAGAGTGTAAATAGAAGAATGTTGTGGCCGATTTTCAAAATCTCAGAATTTTTAGATATTAAGATATTTAGATTTTTAGATATTTAGCTTTCTAGTAGATATTTAGATATTCAGATTTAGATCAGATTTTTAGATTTTAAGATCTCTAGATTTTTAGATTTTTAGATTTTAGACTCAGGATTTTCAGATATTTAGATTTTTGGATATTTTAGATTTTTAGATTTTAAGATTTCTAGTAGAATTGTAGATATTTAGCTTTTAAATTTTTGAGATTTTTAGATATTACGATACATAAATTTTTAGATTTTTAGATTACTAGTAGATTTTTAGATATTTAAAGATTTAGATTTTTATATTTTTAGATTTTTAGACTTCTAGTAGATTTTTAGCATTTTAGATTTTTAGATTTTTAGATTTTCAAATTTTTGAATTTAACATTTTTAGATTTTTAGATTTTTAGATTTTTAGATTTTTAGATTTTTAGATTTTTTTAGATTTCTTGTTAATTTTTAGATAACAAGATTTTTAGATTTGTAGATTTTTAGGCCGTTTTCAGCGGTCGTAGCCTATTCTAAGTTTTGACAATTAAATAGACCAAATCATTTCTTACATTTTCAGCGGTGCGTTCCAAATTTAATTTTGGAACAGTTTCGATGTAAAAAAATAAAACTGTCCTACGCTTTTGTTTTATTTTGTGCCGAATTTGGAAAAGTTCTAAATTTGTTTGGGCAGCTGAAAAAATGGTGTATACTTCTCCCTCTTTTTTCAAACATTATAGAGTTTTGCGGGCATTGGTGGAATACTGAACACTGCAGCTATTTGAACTGAACTGATATTTTGAGAAATATATGAGTTCAAACTTTGCTAAAAATCTGTAACCTTTGCAGCAGCTCTACGAAGTTTGAAGCATTTCTGCGAACTATGTTATGAAGTTCTTTGATGATTGATGAAGTGATGTGAACATGGCTGAAGTCTTACGATCATTAAGGTTAAATTGAAAAGGCAGGGACAACTTTGAGACGGAAGCTAATCCATCCCTTTGATTATTTTTTATAGTATTCTAGCTACGTAAACAAATATTGTAACAAATTGTTAACAAATATTTTTTACACGTTGCTTAAGTCACCCTCAAAAAGTTGTATTTCTATAATTGAATTTTGTGCACTAAAGCATATGAAGGCTAGCAAGAGAGATGCTGTAGAAAATCCCAGTTACAAATAAGGTTTTGCCAAGTATTTGAAGCATTTCAACTAACACCACAAGTTTGCACACCTTGAGGTAAATTGAAATAAATACACAAACGGAACCTCTTGCATTGGGGCTTGTAGAAAGTTCTGTCGTAGGAAACCTGTGGGTGTTCGAAATTCGTAGTTCCGAAACAGAAATTAATATAGACACAGTTAAAAGTCGGAACTAACGTCTGTGCTGGAAGAGGTATTTGGCAATGGAGTTTCAACCGGTCTGCGTTTTCAACAGGCCCGACATCGTTGTTAAAATAGAATTGAACTGGAGTCACAGATTACCCACCTCATTATCAATCTTTTATGTCAGCTAGTGCCGTACTCTCATCCAGTCAGACATCACAGTTACGCATATGAGAGATTCTTTCTAAAAAGGAAATTTCTGTGGATATTAATTTCCATTTTTTAATGATTCAGCAAGACGAAAATCATCCACATGATGGTTAGTGAGAGTCGAAGTAAGTTTTGTCTCTGGGTGAGGTGAGAAAAGTTACCTGCAGTGACGTTACTCTCCTGGGCAAATCAAATAGAGAGTCATGACACTGCAGGTGACTTTTCTCACTTCACCAAGTGATGAATGTCACTTCGACTCTTGGAATAACCGTCACTTTGTGGAACCAATAGTTCGTCTTAATATTCACCCAGCACCAAGAATTCCCCGTCGACTTGTGATGAACCAATTCTATAATGTTAAGTCTCATATATTTGTACACACACTGTTCGACGTCAATTCATCGACTTGAGTCATATAACACTTTGGATATCCGTTTTTTTTTTTATCAAAATATAAGACTTGGAGTGATCCTTTAGTCTTAACATTGCACGTAAAAGTCAAACAGTTAAAAGGGATAAGCATGACGAAATGCTGAGGGATAATTTATGCCCACGCCGATCCACGCCGCCGCCGCCGCCGCCAAGAACGACCGAGGCGTGGCGCCACGCCGCCGCCGCCGTTTGAAAATACCATGTACGCCGCCGCCGATTCAAAATAGATCGGCGCACGGAGTCTACCACCGTTGAAGATACCCTTAGAAGATCTGTCTACACGGCTGTTACAGGTGAGGCCAAAAATGAACTTATCTTTCATGTGATGGCGAATGTGTTTGAAGTTTGGC
>JASCZW010009901.1:0-39734 GCA_034211315.2 Aedes japonicus
GTCTATAAGTTCGTTTGTTTGTATACCACTCGGTCAGTGATATTTATGTTCGCTGTTTTACGTGTATTGAAAACAAAATCAATTTTTCGGTCTCCCGTGTCCCGTTAACAAACTGTGAAGTGTTTTAGTGCGTTTGCCCATTTTATGAACGTTCCGGTGTGCTGTTTTTATCACCTTTAACGCGAGTGGCTTGTGTTTTGTTTGTTTTCTACATAACAAAAGCCTACTACTCCCCGCCAATGTTTTCCGCTGAAGCGACATCTGCTTGTCAATATCGGAAACACTCATTTGTATGCTATCGCTTGTGTGCTTTACCTGATTGATAAAGACTACGCGTAGCGCATCAGGATAGCGAAAACCTGCGGTAAATGCTCGGAAGTAATTACTGGAATCGATGTTGTTGTGTGCCGTGGTTACTGCGGAGCTTTCTTCCATTGAACGCATGCTCAGGTGTAACACGAGCAGTGCAATCGTACTTCATCACACAAGAAAAATCTTTTCTGGATGTGCGATTGCTGTGCCGAGCTGTTCGAGAACTCTCATTTTCGCTCGATTTCAAACCAAGCCGATGAAAAGTCTCCTATTATCGCGCTGACATCTGCAATTGCTGATCTACGGACGGAAATAAGCAGCTACACTCAAAGCCCACTATCAGTTCCTCGCCAGCAACAAATACCGTTGGCCTATTATCGATCAGCGAAGAGGTATAAAACGCCCTCGTGTGATCGAGTCAATGAGCGCGCTGAAAGTTGCTGCGTGGGTACCAAAAAGTAAAACTGAGGACAATATTGTATCGGTTCCGATTTGCAAGAGTGAAATTGATCATCGGTTTTGGCTCCTACATTCGAAGATTTGTCCGGAGGTCACAGTCGAAGCGGTATGTGCGATGACAAAAGCCAACTTAAATATCGACATCAGTCAACCGTGGTGAAGCTGGTACCGAAAGGCAAAACTATTGAATCGCTTTCGTTCGTCTCCTTCAAAAGTTGGCCTTGACCCTTCACTCAAACGTAAAGCACTGGATCCCGAAACATGGCCTGAAGGACTTCTATTCCGGGAATTTGAAGACTACGGATCCTCAAAGATTTCGGCACCCGCTGATGAAGAACCTTCAAGCAACACCCTCGCATCTTCATAAACTCCATCATCCGTCACTCCCCATTGTGGACCTGTGCTGAAGTGGTCCAGTCCAGTTCGCAACAACTTTAATATTTCAGAGCTCCATTGCCAGTTTTTATTCAACACCGGGATGCACGCCTGGAAGCCTCACGGAAGCCCCTTATCCTCTCGTCACAGTCGAGTCACTCCCGCCAGCGTTCTGCAGCCATCCCGGGCCTGTGTATGAGTTTGGAGAAGGGTCTTCAACCAGTTTAACAGGCAAGTATGCATGCAATGAGAACGCTTTCCTCCCAGTAACGTTTGTCGCTTCCAGCAACCCAACGCTAGCCATTTTCGGGTTGAACTCACGTCAATGCTCGTCGCACGTTTCGAGCGTTTTCAATGCACCATTTTCTTCGAGCAAGCCTTCAACAGACGCCACAACACCGGGATGCACGCCTGCAAGTCAAATGGAAGCCCCAAATCCCTCGTCACGGTCGAGCCACTCCTGCCAGCGACCTGCAGCCATCCCGGCCCTGTGTATGCAGTTTGGAGAAGGGGTCCTTCAAATCGTCAACGCAGGCAAGTACTGCACATATTGGGAGTTTTTCTCCCTCGGTAATGTCCATCGCTTCTAGTCGTCACCACACGCTAACCGAACTTCACACCGAGAACGAGGCAATCGAGATTGTTGAACCGTCTATCACTGAAGCGGGTACATCTGACATCGCCTCACCTAGCATGCCATCAAACCGTCAGGTATCCGATTGCACCTATCGTGGAGAAATGTGTTCCCGATCGCACTCTTTCTGCGTACTATCAGAATGTCAGGGGCTTGCGCACAAAAATATCTCAGCTACGTTTGGTACTGTCCAGCTGTGATTATGATGTGCTTATCTTCACGGAAACATGGCTCCGGGCAGATATTGATAGCAGCGAAATTTCGTCCGATTACGTTTTCTTCCGATGCGATCGTAATGCATTGACGAGTCAGCATATGCGGGGTGGTGGAGTGCTGATTGCGGTTAAAAACTCACTCAAATGTAATTCTGTTTCGATGCTTAACTGCAATGAACTCGAACAAATCGCAGTTTGCATAAAGTTGCATTCTCGTTCGCTTTATATAGTTGCTATCTATCTCCCACCCAATTCGAGTACCGAGTTATATACTGCTCATGCAAGTGCCGGTACAACTTGTTGCAGATCGTTTGACCGAGAATGACATAATTTTGTCTGTTGGCGACTTTAATCTTCTAACTTGCGATTGGCATCTCGATAAAGACATCAATGGATACATTCCTTCTAACGTCTCTACAGATACTGAGCTGGACTTCACAGAAGCAATGTTTACAAATGGCTTGAGGCAGGTTAATAGTTTCTTCAATATAAATGGAAAACTTTTGGACCTGGTGATACTACCAATTTGCCGGAATATCTTGACTTAATTGCACCATCGTCTCCTATGTTGCCTATTGATAATCACCACGCACCAGTAGTTTACTGCTTGACGATAGCGACGCGCCAACATTGCTCGACAACCAAAATCAATGTTTTAAGTTTGACTATTCCGCATGCGATTTTGACTTGGTAAACTCCACTTTTAGTGGACATTGATTGGGAACGATTATTGAACGACGGTACCGTGGACCAGATGCTATCAGTTTTTATGGATCTCTTTTATGATGTTATCAACCGCCACATGTTCCTCGAAAAAACCTGCTTCGATCTCCAGTTTTTAACCAGCCGTGGTGGACTCCCGATCTGCGTAACCGTCGCAACAATCTTTCGTAAGATGCGTAACCGATGTTTCATTACGAAACACGAGTCCGACGGAGCTAGACTTCGCGAGCTTGAGTCGGAGTATAAAGCCCTCCTTTCGGCAACGCATGAAAGCTATTTGATCAGAATTCAGACAACCGTCAAGCAAAACCCTTCTTGCTTCTGAGTTACATCAAGCAGCGGAAAGCTAGTCGCAGGGTTCCTGGTTCTGTCAACTTCAATGGAACTACTTCTCAATCTAGCTCCAGAAGCAGCAAATCTCTTTGCCACATTTTTCGAAAGCGCGTTTAGTAAAGCTTCTCCCGTTCAACGTCGGAACTCCTTTGAACAGATACCGGCCTATGACATTGGTTTGGCTTGCACACATGTTTTCCACGAACGATGTTCAGAAAGCTCTTGAAGATCTCGACACATCGAAAGGACCCGGAACAGATAGCCTACCTCCTTTATTTTTGAAGAATTGCGCGCACTACTCTTGCCATGCCCATCGCTGCAGTTTTCAACCGCTCGCTCCAGGACAGAACATTCCCAATTGCATGGAAAACGGCGTCCATAGTACCGATCCATAAGTCCGGAAGTCACACTTGTGTCGTAAATTATCGTGGAGTATCTGTACTTTGCACTCTCAGTAAGATTTTCGAAAAACTAATTCACGCAGTACTATACAGAGCTGTTGCACCGATCATCTCCGTTGCTCAACATGGCTTTGTGAAGCACCGTTCTACAACATCGAACCTAATGTGCTACGTTTCAGCGATATCACGTGAACTGGAAGCAAAGCGACAAGTGGATTCGGTTTATATCGACTTTGCGAAAGCGTTTGATGCAGTACCGCACAATCTCATCATTGGAAAAATGAGCCTAGGATTTCCAACATGGATCACTGAATGGCTCTATTCGTACCTGTCTAATCGCGATGCTTTCGTTATTGTAAATTCAGTGCGTTCCAGGACATTCAACATACCATCTGGAGTACCACAGGGCAGTGTTCTCGGCCCTCTTATTTTTATTATTTATGTGAATGATTTGTTTGAACTGCTTTCATCGTCAAAACTTTCATTCGCCGATGATCTGAAATTTTTCCGCGTGATTATTTCCCCCGCCGATTGTGTTGAAGTTCAGAAGGATATAAACCGTTTGCTAACCTGGTGTGGCGACAACGGCATGCGTACAAACAACAAAAAGTGCAAAGTAATAACTTACACCCGCTGCAACAACGTTATTCTGCACCAGTATTCTATGGGATCGGATTCTCTGGAACGTGTAAGCTCTATCTGTGATCTGGGTGTTACGATTGATTCGAAGCTGAGGTTCAATGAGCACATGAGCATCGTCATTGCTAAAGCATACACTGTGCTTGGATTTATACGTCGTCATACTTCAGGCTTCACTGACGTTTATTGCCTTAAGACGCTTTTTTGCTCGCTAGTTCGCAGCATCTTAGAATACGCCTCACCGGTGTGGTCTCCATCGTACGTTACGCATACTCTTGCAATTGAGCGTGTTCAGAAAAGCTTCATGAGGTTTGCATTGCGTCGGCTCCCATGGAATGATCCAGTCAACCTTCCAGCTTATCCTGACCGATGCAAGTTGATTGATTTGGAAACCCTCTCAGCCAGGCGTATCAAACTGCAACGGCTGTTCATCTTCGACCTCATAATGGGCCATGTGGATTGTCCCGAACTCCTAGAACTAATTCCGTGGAACACTCCTCCTCGTCGGTTCCGAAACTCCCCATTACTGGCAATTCCGTTTCACAGAACGAACTTCGGATTCAATAAATGTTTTAACTTGTGTTTGCAATCCTTTAACGATGTTTGTAACGAATTTGATTTTATTTTGTCTAAAAATGTGTTTTGTGCTAGAATTAGAGGTTTAGATTAAGTAATTCTAAGTACGACATAGTCGGAGATGGTGTACAATAAATAAATAAATGAGTGAGAACATGAGTGCTATTTTCAATTCAACCATAAGATCTGACACATATTTTTTAAATCGAATACTAATAATAGCAATTTGACATGCTTATAAAGCATATATATGAGTTTTTGTAGTTTATAAAACTCACATAAAATATATGTTTTATAAGTTTGGGGTTTTGTATATGTTCCTACACATGTTAAAAAATATTGATATTTTTGTAGTGTATGCTATTAGTGTGAGGCTTTACTATTGGTTCTTCACGAAAATTGATAGAAACTGCAGTTCGGGTCGATTTAACTGTTAATAATATTTTGTTTGTTGAATGTCCCACGTGCTTGTAAGGGTTAAATGGATCCTGTTCTTAGATTTACATTGAACATAGATCGAATTACTACAAATAACTTAACCTAACACCTAGTGTGGACATTTTCGTTTTGCGAAAAGTTCCATTGGCTGGAGCGGGAATCGAACCCTCACATCATGGCAATCGCTTGAACGACGGGTGACGTCGTTAACCATTTGACCACAAAGATGACGTTGGCGATTTCTTTAGCCATTTTCACCAGCACACGGATTTTTAAGCTCCGTCATGTTAAACCGGAGCGTGATAATGAAAATTTCAAACAACTAAAGAGAAATTTCATTCAAACATCCTCTTTAGTCGGTAAATTGGATTGATCGTCCTGAAAAGGACGGATTTTAGTTGTTTACGGAGGGAAAATGGTTCTCGACAGGGTTGTAATTTCTCTTTTATACACTCACTGCAGTGTGAACAACGAAGTGTGAAAGAGCGAAAAAAGACCACACCGCACTAACGTGAGTGAAACCTTGATTCAAATATGAAGAAAAAAAAGCTGGAAAACAAGAACAAGAAAGTACAGTTCGAAGTTTTTTTCGCGACTCCCGGTTCCTTTTTTGTACTTTCAGACTATCATAGATGAACATTATGAATTATGGGCTTCAGATAGCCTAGTCGGTAAAGGCACCGAACAACCAATCCAGAAGAGGTGGGTTCGATTTCCAGTCCAGTCGACTTAAATAAATATCGACTTCTCTGGGCATAAAAGAGAATCATTGCTATAAATGGCTATAAATAACTGTGGAAGTGCATCTAGAACATTAAGTTGTGAGGGTTAAATTGTGGTAACTAGGGTTTTTAGCACCAACCCTTTTTGGCGAGTCCCGGTACTACGGTACTGAACCCCTCAGTACCGGGAGCACCGGGAAAATACCGGTATTGGAAGATTTTTTTTTTCGAAAATCATTAAAATCAATAAAAAGTCAGGATTTGATGGTAACGATTCAAACTCTATTCATTGCTTTGAATGTATTCAATACTTGTCTTGGGGCTTGCCCTTATCCTTGAAATATGCTTTCAAAACACACAGCATATTCAATGTTTCATCAGACATACGGGATCGTATTTTAGTAGCGAAGCTTCCAGAAACAGAGAACGAGTCTACAGAAGTAGGGCGAACTGTTGCTAGTGAATCATGAAGCATTGACAAGTATTTTGCTTTCAGCTTTTCTGAGTCGTAGTAAGTGAACTCTTGTCTTACAATCTTTATGAATCCTGGTTCAGTAATCGAACTTACAGGAGCACTCTCGCTTACCTTTGACTGCTGCATCCTCCGTTCAAATTTCTGCTTCATCGTCAAAGCCTCGTACTCACCAGCATCTACTCCATCAGCAGTTGGAGCTACGGTCGAATCTATTGGTTCATCTGTTTCAACACCGTTCAGTCGTTTGAGTATCTCGGCAGCTTGTTTAATTAAAGTAGTCTTCGACGTTTTGAAAAATACGCCAAAATCATTGCTGATTGACGTTTTAACTGCAGTGTTCTTCAAAAACGCGAAAAGGTCAGCGTATTCAAAGCGTCTTTCTGCATCTCGCTGCTTGAGCGCTTCGAAAAGCTCGTTGGCGATAGCGATCTCCTGACAAGAAAGTTGTTCGAGCATAAAGTGTAAAGCCACATCCGCTTCGTACAATGAGCAATCTTTCCGGCATACTTGATCAACAGCAGCATTGATGGGTTCAAGAGAGTTTATGATTTCCCGATCCAAATCCATTTCATTATCGGTCATGTTCAGCTTTACTTGTCCTTTCAGATCGATCATCGCTTTACACGGTACAGTTCTTGACGACGTAGAATCTCTTAAGCATGTTAAATAAGTTATTCCATCGTGTTTTGACGTCGATAACCTACGGCATCTCTTTTCCAAACTCCTGCTGGACGTATTTTTGAAGGAGGTCGTCGTTCTTGACCACGGAGCTTCTTAATGGTAGCGTGGTATTCAGGCCGCAATTCTGCTTCATCGCATTCCGCATCTTCTAGCATGAAGTCACCGTCATCGTCATCCTCATCATCGGTAGAAGAGTCTGAATCAGCATCGTTGGAACCTAAAATTCCAGAAATTACCTAGAAGTTAAGTTATAAAGATCACAATTTGAAATAAACAAACCTTCTCCGCTCAGCTCACGTTGATTGTATGTTGGTTCATTACGGGAATGAAGCACACTCGTGACAGCAAGGTGTATCCCGTGTGCAAGACAAACTTGATGATCCGCGGGAATTAATCTACCGACTTTCTTCATGCAAAATCTGTCGTTGCTGCTGCAACGTCTTCGGTGAGGGATAAGCCATACTCAGACAAGATCTCTTCCAACAGCTTGACAAATTTCTCGGCATCCATTGGTCCTACTATCCTTTTCAGACCCAAGTTTCAGGTGTGCTGACCGTCATGAGCATTTACGTTCATGTATCTGCGGTTCCGAGTTGAAGTCCACTCATCGAAAGTGATACTAGTCTTACGGCCTTGCTTCCTGATTTCACCAAACTCCTTTCGGTACTCCGCGACAACAAAAATGTAGTGCGCTTTGACCTTCAGCCTGATACCTTTGGGGATATCTCGAAATCCTCGGGCATATAATCTCTGAGTTGCAAATTGTGTTGAATGGAATATTGTCCTCAGCAGCCATCCTTGCCAAAGCGGCCTCAAGCGGGGACGATTTGGAAGTATACTGATGAAGTGTGACGATCTTTTTGGGATGTGACGATGTCGTTGCGGTTTGATTGTCTTGAGGTACGTCATCGGACGCCGGACGTTTGTCCAAATTGATTTGATGTACTCCTTTGAGATGTTTTTTTTATCAATCCGGGGGTACTCGAACCTTCGCATTTGATCACTTTGGAATACTTAGCACATTTTGCAACACCACGGTTTTGAATTCCACGAAGAAAATACACTCAGTAGCAAAAAAAAAGCCGAGCAAAATTTTGCTTCCAAAAACCGCGTAGTTCAACTTTCTGTTACTTTGTCAATAATCAATATTTTTGGCTGAAAATTTGACAATTTTATAAAAAATTTATGTATTTTATGTGACCAAAATTTCATGTTGATAGAATTTATAAATTTGGAGTTATCATAACATATGTGAAAAAAGTCATTTTTGGACATAGCAATTTAAAAAACCCGTAGTTCTGTGAAAAGTTTAGGTAGCATATTAAAAATTTCTCCATAGCTTAAAAAAGTACAGAAAACAATGTGGACAAAATTTGAACTGTTTTCATAAAGTGGTTTGGACTACAGCTGGCGTCAAAGTTGACGCACCAACATGAGCATTTCCCTTTTTCACCCGATGCTGACCTTGCCGAAATATCGGTGCAAAAAAAAAAAGCCGAGGTGAATTCATCTTATTAATACACATGATTTGTTACGCGATAAATATCCCAAATAACTAGTGTAAGCCACGAAGAACTTTGAAAATATGGGATTCAGCATGAATTGGTTTTTGAAAATTACGTATACAGTGTTATACAGTATTATTAATAAAATTCACCTCGGCTTTTTTTTGCACCGATATTTCAGCAAGGTCAGTATCGGGTGAAAAAGGGAAATGCTCATGTTGGTGCGTCAACTTTGACACCAGCTGTAGTCCAAACCACTTGATGGAATTAGTTCAAATTTTGTCCACAATGTTTTCTGTACTTTTTCAAGCTATGGAAAAATTTTTAATATGTTACCTAAATTTTTCACAGAAATACGGATTTTTTAAATTGCTTTGTCCAAAAATGACTTTTTTCACATATGTTATGATAACTCCAAATTTATAAATTCTATCAACATGAAATTTTGGTCACATAAAATACATAAATTTTTTATAAAATTGTCAAATTTTCAGCCACATAAAGTATATACATTGTTAATAATGTTGTTAAATTTTCAGCCAAAAATATTGATAATTGACAAAGTTACAGGAGGTAGAACATGGAGTTTTTTGCAAACAAAATTTTGCTCGGCTTTTTTTTTGCTACTGAGTGTATCCGCCCACCTGGGAGGCCCTCCTCAAACGGTACGACAATAAACGTTTCCTCAAGAAACAGTTGTATCGTACACTGCATGATCTGCCTCCACTCCGGAAGGAATCTGCTCAGTATCTACATAGGCTCGTAGACGACTTTCAACGCCACGTCAAGGCACTGTCGAAGCTCGGTGAGTTAGTCGAAACTTGGGACATTCCACTGGTCTGCATGCTATCCTACAAAATGGATCCAGGGACCCTGAGAGATTGGGAAGAGCATGCAGCAACTACGGACGATATAGGATACGAAGCATGTGTGGCCGGTACCCAGTCCTTCAGCAAGAAGCTCTCGATTACAAAGACGGCAGCCCATACCGCCACTACCAGCTCGCGACCAAACCCTCCAAACTGCATTGCATGTCCGGAAAGGCATCCGTTGTTCCAATGCTCAACCTTCCAAGGAATGACAGTTGTACAACGCCGAGAATTGATCTCCCAGAAGCGACTTTGTTGGAACTGCTTCAAGTCATCGCACATCGCCCGAAACTGCGAGTCAAAATTCACATGCCGTCACTGTCATGAGCGCCATCACACGCTGTTGCACAAGGCAACATCCAATTCCGTGGGCCAACAGGCCGCCCAATCCATACTACAGCCAACAAGTACTAACGGATCGATAAACCCAGCAGCGGAGGTGAGTGTTCCTGCCCATGGAAATCCTCCAACAGCTGTTTTCCTCTCCACCGTCGTAGTCTGGATTGAAGATCGATTCAGAAAGCCACACTCCGCTCGAGCTTTGATCGATTCTGGTTAGCAGTCGAACTTCATCTTTAGGAAATTAGCACGACGGTTATGTCTGCAGTCTGACCGAGTAAGTGTTCCCATCACCGGTATTGGAGAAGCAACCGTGACGGTTACTCAATCCGTTGTCTCCAACATCCACTCTAAGCACAACGAGTTTTCCAGCAAGTTAGAGTTCTTGGTACAACCAAAACCTGCTGTTGGTTCCCACTTCGAACGTCGACGTCTCCACGTGGAAAATTCCTCCGACCGTTGAATTAGCTGATCCCACGTTCAATATTTCAGGAACCATAGATCTGCTGCTTGGAATCGAGCAATTCCACGCGTACGTAAAAAATGGATGAATATTTCTTCACCCGAAACCTAGAAGCTATTTTGGAGCGGTTTTGAATCTTGAACTTGAATCCGTCGAGCCTGGACGTAAGTACTGCGAAGGAAGCAGCATGTGAGCAGCTGTATCAAGCTACCACGACTAGAAATGCAGATGGAAGGTATGTGGTATCGCTGCCCAAATTACAGGACACCAATATTCATCTCGGCGAATCCCGATCTATTGCCGAAAGACGTCTGCGATGCTTGGAAAGTAGACTTGACCGAGACGAATCAGTGAAGGTAGCCTACCATAAATTTATGGCCGAGTACCTTCGACTTGGCCATATGCAGCGGCTTAATGATCCAGAAGATGATTCTGCGAGCCATTATTATGTACCACATCACACTGTTTTTAAGGCCAGTAGTACTACGACCAAGGTACGGGTCGTATTTGATGCCTCATGCCGTTCATCGTCTGGACACTCATTAAACGATCTCCTAATCGTCGGTCCAGTTGTGCAAGAAGATCTACAATCAGTTAAAATTCGATTCCGGACCAAACCGATCGGAGTAATCAACGCCGCAACACACTCTGCTCCAGTTTGCCAGAACGCACTGCCTGTCACCTCATGTGGGACCTCGAGCCGCTCGACCCAGTCTCGCTAACTGTTTTCCGCCAACATCATCGCCCTGTTTCCTGCCATCAGAGCCGTTGTGGCCCTGCGGTCGAGTCTGGTGTAGGGGTCTCCCAACAACCACTCTCAGGCAAATACGATAAAATTTCCACATCTTCGCTTCCGGTATTCCATCCCGTTTCCAGAGGCGATTCATCAATGAAAGTATCAAGTCGTCACCCACCCTTCAAATCCATCACCCATCATCAAAACATGCAGACAACGGAACGCACATCACACAGCTTGATGGAAGCCTCCAAGCCAGTCGACACAATCGAGATCCGCTGCTCTTCTGCTGTCTGTTCCAGTCGTTCCGTTCCTGTGTTCGGTGGTGAGGGGGATTTCCAACTTGCTGAACGCACGTTACCCCCGGTCGTACCACTCATCCAGCGGGACGAAATGACATCTGTTCACGTCAGCGAACCTAAAGCTACACGCGCTATGGCTAATCCAGATTCAACTTCTTTTGTCCAGTTAATGCTAGAATTAGTATATGTCCAGCTGAAGTCATGAATGGTACTGCACGTCAAACAAAGAAGCTCCAATTTTCAGATCGATTCAAATTCAGCTATACCTGCTTGCAACAATCCGGCCGCAGATGCTGCTCATCAATTAACGGTGTACTACCAGAATGTTCGGGGCTTACGCACAAAAATTGATGAAGTTTTCGTAGCTGTTTCGTCTTGCCACTTTGACGTCATCGTTCTTACGGAAACGTGGCTTGATGATAGAATATTATCAGCCCAGCTTTTTGGAGAGTCATACACCGTGTACAAAACGGATCGCAACCATTAAAATAGTCGTAAATAATGTAGAGGGGGAGTGTTAATTGCTATCTTATCTAATTTCAACGGCAATGTCGATCGCACCCCAGTGAATGTTTCATTGGAACAACTGTGGGTAAGGTTAAAGATGCGTCACTGTTCTATCAGTATTGGTGTTATTTATCTACCACCTGATCGCAAGAATGATTTACTCAGCGTAAATCACCATATGGAGTCCATTTAAGCAATTCAATCAAATCTGGGAAATAACGATCATGCTATTTTGCTTGGCTACTATAATCAGTCGGGTCTTGGTTGGAACACACCTAGTAATGATCGTCTTTCCGTAGACGTACTGCAGTCAAATATCTCTGCTGCGTGCACTTCGTTACTCGATGGGTTCAGTCTGCATGGTCTGTTTCAAGTTAACCACATTTACAATCAGAACGCTCGAATCCTGGATTTCGCTCTGGTGAATGAAAAAACGCTTGCTGCATGCCAGATTGAAGAAGCTGTACTTTCAGTACTCTGTGTTTGCAAATATGTGCAAATAAGGGAGTGAGATATCTTGCAAAACCGATTTTTTTCACACTTCAACGCCTGCAACTTTTTTTATATACCATAACTAGCAACTATCATGTATCTTCAAAATATGCGTCATTTTATACCCTGAAAGTCATATCTGCAAGGTTTTCCAATTCAAATTGAAATAAAAAAGTTACAGCAAAAAAACTGTTTTTTTTAAGTCCCACCCTAAGGAAAGTCAGAAAAATAATATATAAACTGATATAAAACGGTACATAGATGAGATAGAAGTTAAAGTTCTTGGGCAAACTTTCATAAAATTAAAATATCTACAATTCTGTAGAAGCAAAAAATCCTCTAAATCATAATAATAAGAAGTTGAAATTTTTATCATCAACAGAAAAGGGCCACCCTAGTCATCACTCAAACGAAAAGATAGATCTAGTTTTTTAAATTAAATCTTACCAAGACATCATCTGTCTAACGTTAAAGATTTTCGAGTTATAGATTTTTGTCGCGAAATTTGTCCATTCGTACCATAGTGCAGCGGGTGGATAGTCCTGAAGAAAATGAATACATTTTTGGCTCAGGTAGTACTAGCACACCGGTCCCAAATTTGGTCCCAAGCTTAAGGATTCGCCTCTAATAACGTAACGCACACCAAAACACCCTCAAATATCGTGTCAAAATAACATAGCGAATCAAAACAACAACAAAAATACCACTACCGAAATGTACTGAAAAGTGCAAAAAATATTGCAATGTGCAGACTACAAGGTGTACTTCGGACCTAGGGGTTCTACAACAGTGAACCAATTTCAAATGGCTAGTTTCATATTGATTGTTGGTAATACTCACTGTTGATGGTTTTATTATGTTCGAGGTAGGCTACGAATAGTATGCCATGACTATCTTAGAAAGCCGCCGTCAAAATCTTTCCGACCCTTTTTTTTGTCATTGTACTCTGTAACCTCATCGAAAGGCCTGCCGTTCAAGACTTGACCGGTAGTGGAGTTGCGGCCAACACGAAACTCTTGAAACCAATATTTAACGGTGTAATCTGACGAAGCATTTGCCCCTTAATACTTATCCAACTTTTTGTTTATCCAAAAATATTGTTTTACTAGCTGAACCAGGTACGAGCCTCGCAACGCATGCGACTAAATGAATGAAAAATTAATAGAATTGGCGCGTTTATGGTTTTTGTTCTGAATGAATCTGATAAAAATATTTTTGTTTGTTTGTGTGTGTTATTTGTGCAAAAAAAAGGGTTTGTGTTATTAATTTAACCCTTGGACCGGTAGTTTCTACCGGTTTTGCTTTCTGCGTAAAAGCATTTCAATGACAAACGAAGCCGTATCCTATCAGTTTGTACGTAATTTTATCTTGCAATTCTTGACTTAAAAGGGGTTCAAACTTCTGTCAGAATATACTTCTTACTCGAGAAATACATATTTTGTTTTTTAGTTGCATGGATAATTCTCATGTTTGGTTCAAATGTCTATTTTATTGGTTTTAGAGCCCTCCTTCACCCTTGAACGTCTTGTACCACCTAAGAAAAAAATCCTGCTCAAAAACCCCCACATGCCAAAGTTGGTTCCATTTGAAGAACTCCAATTCCATAAACTCGAGCTTTGCAGAAATTTGTGTTTCATTTGTATGAAAGTCCTCCCCTTCCATGCGGGGAAAGAGCTTCGAACCATCATAAGAACCTTCTCTGGCCTCAACAACCCTTACATATAAGTTTTCATAATAGTAGGTTTAATTCTCATGTTTGGTTGACATCTGTGTCTAATTTTCACGAGAGCCCACCCCTTCTAGAGAGGGGAGAAATCTCAAACCTCCATAGAAACATTTCTTGGTTCCCAAAACCCCCACATCCAAAATTTGATTCCACATGTTTGATTAGAACTCAAGTTATGCAGGAATTCGTGTTTCATTGGTGTGGGAGCACCCCTTCCTGATGCGGGAGGGGTCTCGAACCATCCTAAGAACCTTTCTCGACTCCAAAAATCCCTGCATAAAAAAAGTCATACCTGTTGGGATAATTCTCATGTTTGGCTCAAATTCGTGGTTCATTTGTATGGGAGTCGCTTCTTTCAAAGAGGAGAGGGACTCAAACCACTGTAGAAACATTTTCTTGCCTACAAAACCTCCTCAAGCCATATTTGGTTCCATTTGCTTGATTAGTTCTTGAGTTATGCAGAAATCGTTTTTCATTTGCATGGGAGCCCTTCTTTCTTAAGGCGGGAGGGGTGTCGATCTATAATAAGATCCTTTCCCGGACCCAAAAACCCCTGCATACAAATTTGCTTAGCGGTAGGGATAGTTCTCATGTTTGGTTTAAATTTGTGTTTCGTATGTATGGTAGGCCCCCTTTTTAGAGTGAGGAGTGGTCTCAAATTACCATGAAAACATGTCTTGCCTTCAAAAACTCACCCATACCAATTATGGTTTCATTTGCTTGATATCCAGATTTTCTAGAATTGAGAGTGTTTGAAATGGTCCACCGTGATAATTACTTTATAGAAGAGAAAATTTTCAATCCAAGGAGTCCAAATCTGTTGAAACCGGTTGAAAATTGCCGGAGATGTAGGCATTTTAGTTTTGTGGATACCCGGGAACCCCTACCCCATTCCTTCTTGCTCGAAATGTCTGTTTACCCCTGTAATCAATTTTGACCGTCAAACTCTGGCAGAGTTTCAACTTCCTACGATTAAAAATCATTGAAATATCGCGAATTGAAATCCAAAAAGGTACCCGGGTGCCCTGTCGGACACACAACGGTTAAACAAAATTTCAACCTCATGTGCCTGTAATTAACCTGATAAGAAAAAAATAGGCAATACAAGGAAATTAGTGTGAAAACAATGATCCTTTGATAAAGAAAATGACTAACGTGAACATTGTTACTAATACAAACTACTTGGGAAAGTGTATTCTATTTCTCAAAATTTTGTTTCCTAAGCGGGCCCTCCGCGTCCTATCTGTAATATACATGCTTGTCATGCTCGTCAGCCATGGTCAGCTTGAGATATCACCACCTCTCTACGTTGGCATTTCCTCCAAATACTGTGCTACATAACTAGATTCAATTGCCAGCTCAAGCCAGGTCCAAAGCCGGTATTGAATTAAAACTCAATATTTCGTATGATTTTTTACAAAGACAGCAAAAATTTTTGTGGGATTTAAAAAAAAAGTACATATAATAATTTGTAAACAACAATTTTGCTTGTTCTAAAAAGTATTGTTCAGAGGCTAAATTGAGAAATGTACAATCATCACCAACAATCAAATTTTTTTCACGTCTATTGTGACTTGACTGTTTTTACGTTTTTAATTTAAATAACGCGGTTTTCTTACGTCGTTTTATGAAATAAAGGACCGCGTAAAAAAACCGTGTTGTAAAATATCTTTTCCAAATGAAGCTTTAGAGTGTTGCCGTTCTCTGTAAAGTTGTTGAGAATGTAAAATATAATCACCTGACATTATCAGATTAGTTCCAAATTGCGCCGCAATCTAAATTGCCAAATCGTGCTCTAGGAAGGTGCTGTCTGTAGCAAAGATGTTATTTGTATATAATATAGGCATTCAAAATAATAACGTTAGATCCAGATCGTACTTCAGAGATGGCGCTGCTATATTTGCGGCATAATTTGGAACTAATATGACAATGTCAAAAGACAACGAATGACATACTGAGAAATTTTGCCACGGACGGTAACTCTCTAGCACTTCATTTGGAAAAGATAATCTGCATCGCCATCTCTACATTATACATAATGTGGAACTAATATAACAAAGTCAAACAACATACTGAGAAACTTTGCCGAAGACGAAAACTCTCTATAACTACTCTGGACTGTTTTGCTCACACATTGAATTAACAACCTCTTTCCATTTGCAGCAGATCCCCGGTGGCCAATGTTACTGGAACCATGTTTTGCCTCCACCAATGCATTTTCATGACCATATCCTTTCAATATGAATATGAAATGTAGTTTTTATTTCCTTGACTTTTTTTACGTCGGTTTTTGAAATAACGCGGTTTTTTTCTACGCGGTTTTTTTTACGCGGTACCATTACCGTCGTAAAAAAAAACTTCAGTGTATAGTAAAGATTTAGTGCCTTGAATCTGTAGATAGTGGATGATATCAAGGATAAGGAAACGATAGAGCAATTAAATCGAATTTAGCAATCCTTCTATTCCTCTCCAATAACTTTTGAATGATGAATTGAACAATACACGGTGTTCAATAAGTTCGGATACACTTTCAAAATTTGTTAAAAAAATGAAAACATGTTTTTTTATTTTTTGGATTTATGTTATTGAAAGCTATGTTTACAAGGAACGTTTACAACATTTCTCTTGGAATGACCCCCCCTTTGTACTCCTTAACGAGCTTCAAACGTTTCTCGAACGCGTCGCAGGCGGCACGCACGGACTGCATGGGCATTTCGTCCCAGATTTTGAGAATTACCGTCTTGAAATGATCCAAAGTGCTGACCTTGTATTCGATCAGCTTCGCCATCATATAGGACCAAACAAAAAAGTCGAGAGGATTCAAGTCCGGGGAGCTGGGAGGCCACAAAGTTTTGTCCAGAAAGTCGGTTAAATTGTCCCGACACCAGGCTTGAACCACATTTGCCGTATGGGCTGGTGCACCGTCCTGCTGGAACACGTAGTGCTCATCGCCGTAGACGCTGCGGAGACTGGGGACAACAACCTTTTCCAAAACCTCAGTTTTGTAGTACGCCGCGTTGATTTTGACGTTTTTTTTTCAATAAACACCAAGGGTAGCTTACCACGTTTGCATACTGCCCCCCAAACCATCACCGACGCGGCACTTTGGAACCGAGGGATGTTTATATTGGATTCAGGAATGCTGTCCCTCGATGGCGCCCACACCCGGTCATTTTGCACATTGTGCGGCTGCTGCAGCACGAACAGTTTCTCGTCCGAAAAAACAAACTCCTGACCAGCGTGCCGAGAGAGGATCCTCTTAGCTCGATCCAACCGCTTTTTGGTAGCCTCCGAAACGCCATGTACCTTACGTTTTTTGTAAGGCCTGAAACCAAGGTCCTTGGTGAGTATGGTGTGAGCGGTTCCAATGGAAACGTTGAGATCTGCAGCCGTTTTCCGGATTGAGCGGTTCTTTTTGCGCCGAATTCGCTCCCTCACGATCTTGATGACCCGTGGCGTCCTCGCTGAACGCGGCCGACCGGATCTCGCACGGTCATTGGTCGAGGACGTCTCCCGGTATCGCCTGATGGTCGTGTAGACAAAGTTCCGCTTGACCCCATGCGATTTCAGCAGCCGGAATATATCGCCGGGTCGCTCACCGTTCAAAAAACGCTTAATTACGAAGTCCCGATACTCTTTCATCGCGCGTAACAAACGAACAACAACTAACAGAATGTCAACACCGCGCACATTCGGTAGCGTATGAATGAAGCTAAAGCTGACACCAATACCAATGCAGAATATGTACATGGCGCATACCTACGCAATGATGAAAACTTGTATTCGAACTTATTGAACACCGTGTAATATACAGCTTTTGAAGGAATTAATCCACTTTGCTGTTTTAAATAGATGATTTTGTAAAATATTGAATTTATTTTATTCAACCCAATAACAACTGCTCACCAGATAAACATTAAAATTGGTTGGCATACTCACTATTTGCTAAACCATTCTCTAGCCGGTCAATAATCTCCTCTGCGGTTAACCGTCAAAATTGGTTTTCAGGTAAATCTGCGGCCCACGTACCTAACCTGTCAATAAAACTCCCGTCGCTCGCCAGGTTTCAGGTCCATCCCAAGCCTCATCCTCCAGCCCGGCCATTGTAAAAGAGCGCCGCTAAATTCTGCGGTTAAACGCTTCGACCCAATCGATGGGTGGCCGAAACACGCGTCGCTAACTAACCGGTCCAGTAGCTGTGGCCATCGATGTGATGGATTTTATAACAATGCGGAAGCAGATCGACGACGGAGGCCGCCAGAGGTGGATTAGATTGAAAGCAGTCCCGATTACCAACGCAACGTTCATACGAGGCCATCAAATGCAGCACAGTTGGGACATTGGGTAGGATCCAAAGCGTATAAACTTGTATAATTAAATTTTGATGAGATCTCCAAACGCACTTCCATCGCTTTCGGGCTATGAATGGCGAAGAGATCTCTTTCAAACGGATGCGGATGGAGCAATTTGAACAGGGGCCAATTCTCAGAGGTGCCCCAATTTGGGGAAGACGAAGTTCGAAACCAGATGGACTACAACCCCGCCGACAGCTATTTTCGTAAAGTCTCCCCATTACCCGGAACCGACAACAGTGGGAATGGGGACCATTCTCGCACTCAATAGAAGCGAGTTTATTCGCTGAAAATTCCATTTCCAGCTGACAAGGGTTCACGTCGTTTCGTTTTTTTTGTATATATATATATATATTCCTGGTGGTCTGATGTAGACGCGTACATGAACACAGTTGCTGATGAGCCACTCCTTGCCCCGAAAACGGAAGAAGCCATGCCGCCACCGCCGCCGCCGTCAGCCGATTCATGAAGCGTCATGAACGATGTGATAAGGTTATAGGAGATTCCGGAAAATGGGTCGACCGGGAGGGGGCATTTTTCAAACATCCTTTGGAAGCGTTGTTATCGAAGAGGGGGGAGTGAAATTGATTTCCTTAGCAGCGGATGGTGGCCAAATGGCAGTCAAATGGGTGGGCCCCGCTGCTGCTGCCGGTTGGGTGCCGTTGATAGGATCATCGGGATTTTTTCCAGCTCGCCTTTTGGCAACTACGATTCGCAGCGTATGGAAAATGGCCTATTACATGCGGGCTTTCGAGAGATTAATCGCGGAATTATACACAGTCTGCCGATCGACGCTGGTTGATAAGGCAACGAAATGAGCTTGTTCAATTAAATTGAGATATTGCGTGCGGTGCGGAGTTGTTGCTAGTTGTGCGAAATCTGGATCTTGAACAACTTGATATTTTTGAAACTGTTCTATCAAGCCAATTTATTTTGGGGTAATATGATTGGAAACATTGTAAAGTGAACAAGTGAAAAGATTTCCAATCAGCAACAATGAACAAAGTGTGTGTGTGAGAGAGAAAATAGAGCGAAAAGCACCAAACGTTTTAGATTTTAGAGATTTTCTTCTAGATTGGGACTCAGGACGTGAAGAAAGACGGGCTTGATGCGGGTCTTACGATGGAATCCTTCCATTTTATTTATCAATTCGTCTTTTTTCCCTGAGAAGAATCTATTCGTAGAAATATTGCAAATAAAATAATGATTACGACGGGACTTCAGAACTTCATCTTACTAAAGGGTGTTCCGATAAAAATTTGGTCAAACAGTAATGTGTGTGAGTCGATCAAAGTTTTTAGTAATAAGTCAAATTCTTTTTCTGTTTCAAGTTCAGTTAATACAGAATACAGGAGAAATATTCAGCTAAGCCTCCTTTTTACCGAATGCAAATTGCCTGGTCTTTCGTTTAACACCTGCCATAAGATTTTGTACAGTCTCCTTGTCTACTTTATTCGCCCCGAACGCCAGTTTGCCTTGAACTGTTTCTCGCTCACAACAGATTTTTGAGTCTTCTTAAGGTTCCGCTTGACGATATTGTTCGATTGGGCGGAGCTTGAACGTTGTTGACAGCATACCGCTCCATGGACTTTTTTTTCCGTAATGGCAAGATACCAAATCCGGGAAAAATAGAACGGAACAATTGTGTCGCTTCAGAAAAGGCAGTAGACGTTTTTGTAGACAATCGCTCAGATAAATTTCCTGGTTGACGGTTCCGGTTGCAATGTAAACGTTGTTCTTCAAGCCACAAGTACAGATGGCCTGCCACACCAGATATTTCTTTCATCTGCACTCCACCGTAGATGGTACGCAGCGCCTTCCGTTTAAAGACTCCAAGGGCGCGTTGGTCCTCCACAAGCAATGTCCATGTTTTGTGGCCGTAGAGAACTACCGGTCTAATTAATGTCTTGTAGATGGTCAACTTTGTGGTTCATCACCGTCGCGCTGAACTCGTGGTAGGAGGATTGTCTTCTCGTGAGCCTCTTCCCTTCATGTATTTTGTTCTCAACGCATTAATCACAAGCCCAATCCTACCAGCTTCAGCCTTAAGTCTGATGTACGTTTCCGCCATCGTCTCGAAGTTACGTGCTACGATATCAACGTCGTCGGCGAAGCAAAATAGTTGGACAGACTTCCTGAAGATCGTGCCACTCGTGTCTATCCCAGCTCCTCGAATCACACCCTCCAGTGCAATGTTAAACAACAAGCACGACAATCCTTCGGACGACACACATCACTCGATCCATCGTTGCTTTGATCAACCGCGTCAGTTTTTCCGGAAATCCATATTCGTGCATGATTTGCCATAGCTGGTCTCGATCGATTGTATCATACGCTGATTTGAAATCGATGAAAAGATGATGTGTGGGCACGCAACGAGCAAGGTGGATCGATCAAGTTGAAGGCGACCTGCAGACCCTACGCAGACAGCGAGGTTGGCGAGTGACAGCCATGGACCGAATAGAATGGAGACAACTTCTGTGTACAGCAGAGGCCACGCCGGCCTTAGTCTGATTGGTAAGGTAAGGTCCCTCCTTGACCTGCATTTGGGCAAAGCCGGCACCGGGATGGTCTAGCTTTCGATCACCAGTTCTTACACATTGAGGATATATGCTACTCTCAAGCATCATCTGTTGGTTTTCTGTGTTATAAAAGCTGATCTGGAAGTAACGGAGTAGCAAGCTCCATAGTCGAAGATGGTGTACAATAAATAAATAAATTCGAAACATATTTAGTACTTAGCTAGTAATCCAAATCCCCTGAATCAGACTCTTTTTCGAATGAGTAGTTACGAAGCAGAATAATACACCTACTTTGAAGTAAACACTTCGCTTCCGCCAGTTCCGCTTTTCCAGTGTTCCCGACCTTTTGTAAATTCTCCTAATATAAATTAAATAAAGGGTGTCCACGATGAAATTGCCACACTATGAAATTGCTCTAACTTTTTAACCGTTGGGTAGAATTTAATGAAAATTTTGGTGGATTTAGTTCATAGTGCATTATTTATATCCTGCAAGTTTTAAAGTCCGCCAAAACCCGTGCCAGGAAGTTGTACCTCAACATGCTGACGAAAGTTGAATGCTGCATCATGGACGACGAAACATATGTGAAGGCCGACTTCAAACAGATCCCCGGCAACCTGTTTTTCACGGCCAAGGATAAGTTCAGCGTTCCGGAGCAGGTCCGCACTCAGAAGATGTCCAAATTTGCGAAGAAATTCCTGGTTTGGCAAGCCATCTGCACGTGCGGGAAGCGGAGTGCACCTTTCGTGACCCAGGACACGATGAACGGACAGGTTTACATAAAAGAGTGCCTCCAGAAGCGGCTGCTTCGTCTCCTGAAGGCCTACAACGTCCCAACAATCTTCTGGCCGGATTTGGCCTCATGCCACTACTCCAAGGACGTGTTGAAGTGGTATGCGGACAATAAGGTCAATTTAGTGCCGAAAATGTTCAACCCTCCCAACACTCCGGAGCTCCGCCCCATCGAGAAGTACTGGGCGATTATGAAGCAGCACCTTCTTAAACGACCTAAGGTAGTGAAGACAGTCGAGGAACTGAAGAAAGTATGGGTTTACATGCAAAAAACGGTTGATTCACAGGTTGTGCAGAATCTTATGGCCGGGGTTAAGGCCAAGGTGCGGGCATTTGCGTATGGACTGTAAATAAAATACGAGTTTTTTGGTAAAATGAAATTTAATAGTTACTTCTCAATCCCTGAAAATTTGATGGCAATCGGATGAAAACTCGAATTTTGCGAATCAATTTTGTGTGTGGCAATTTCATCGTGGACACCCTTTAGATCAAAGGACATTATAAATTGTTTAGAGTTTATTTAAAGCGAATTTAGATTTTACCTGCCAGCTGCAATAATCTCCACGAAGACACTCCACGATCGCTCACCTGGTCACGTCCATGCAACCGTAGGTGAAAGGGAGGATTTGGTATCTACATTAAGAAGACACGGGGAACCAACGTAGCCTTCAGTAGATATCGAGAGAAAAAGGAAATGAATAGTCGTAGAGAATAGTTGAACAGAATGACCAGAACATTAAAATATTCAAAAATGGTCGTTCGGAGCATCTAGTCTCAGAAGGTTGAGTGATGCTCCATTTCTCTTCAAACGGTTGGGGCGTAATTGATACCTTCGGTCCTTCAATAGATCATTGCACCGAATGTATTAATTAACCTCACTTTTTTGACAGTTCAGGGAGCTTGTTTACAAGGTGTTAGAATTCACACCACTCAAATGAAAATTTTGACTGGCTTTCTTCGGATTCTGTGCGATTATATTCAATAAATAATGTGAAGATAAACACTGGTGTCTGTTTTCCTGTTGTTTTACTTCAATCGTAATAAATTTAGAGCACAAAATCTCAAACCGGTCTTGGCGAAAATATTCTAAGTCCACGTAAACAAGCTCCCTGAACTGTCAAAACTGCCTTGATGACGCCTTCGAGCAATGATCTATACTGTATGCACCAGGTTATCTGGATCGTCCATGAACATTTAAGAATATTATACTTAGCTGAATTTGACTCGTTCTGGTTCTCACTCAAGAAGTCATCCCTCGAAGAAACAGGCATTGATGTGCAACAAATTGCTACATTCTGTCTCTTCGTGTTTTGTTCTTTGCATTTATGTTTTTTTTCACATTTTTCTTTCTTCAACCGCTTAATCAACGTAAGCACCGCTATATCTGTTACGATCGGCAACAATACAGCCGTAGCCCTGATTAACATACAGCTGTTTGAGAGTCGCGAAAACTACTGCCTCAACATATTTTTCACACACTGTCGCCTCAGTCCAGAAGACAACCACCCTCTAAAATCTCACTTCAGCTTCTTTTCGCAGTTTGTTTTAGTTCACTTCCTTTATTTTCATGTCAATGCCTTGTCCACATTTGACCGGTAAAACGGTATTGATTAAATGGTACAAACAAATGAAAATTAAATTTGAAATTTGTTGGAAACGAGCAAAAATATATGACAAGCAAAAACACGTCCGCTCGTGGTCATGGCACACTATCCATTTTTTTTGATTTCTTCAATTCGACATAGACATAAAAGTAACAATTCATCTACTAATATGGTTGCTTCCTCTCGTACTAGTTCATGCTGAATTATATCTTGAGTGGTCACTTTTTCCCTAATCTCAATTTCATCCATACCACTGTCCGAGGACGAATTCTTTTCATCACAGATTGCGTTCCTATCTTCAGTATCATAATTGTGATCTGCCACTTTTCCAAAATCCTCTGGGTAATCGATAAAGTTAGATCCCTCATCACTGCTATCGCTCTCATCTTCGCCATCAAGAGCTATGTCTAAGGCACAGTGCGTCTTCTGTACTATTGGTTTCATGAACAGATGAATTATCCTCCAGCCTATCCATTGGAGTTACATCCTCTTGATCACCACATTCCTTGGCTGAACCTTCCGTTGCAGACGAAGGCTCATCGTACAAGCTTGCTTTTTCACTGAAACTTGCGTCATCGTGTCGGGTCGGTTGTACTGAAGTGTTCAGTGGCCCGCAGGCATACCAAATGTACCGCCTCACGACAGTATTGCGAGGGCTGTCGCCTTCTTAATCATATGACAGCCTCGTAATTGAGTTATCCACGACAGCCAACAGTGCACCAGTCATACGACATGCAACGTTGCTGTCTTTCACTGTACACAACATGCGTGTTCGTGTGGATGTATTTTGTTTTATGGTCTACGACAACCTCGGTTGTTCATTCGTTACACTTCGCAAAAATACGACACGTACTTCGTCATACTGCCAATACATTGTTGACATCGCAATCAGGGTTGCCGTTGCCACATGCACAGATTTATCTAGATTGACACAGATTTTTCTCATTTTTTTCATACAGATATCTGTATGTAAAGATTACAGATTTTTGAGATAAACCAAGATTTTTAAGATTTTTGACAATTCCACACAAATACCTCAAATTTGAAATGACCAATGTTACTTTAATGGCAAATGTACCTGACAAAATATACCTTCATTGCCTTCATGCCTTCATGCCAGCATCCACGTCGAGCAATGAATCTACGCAAAGCCTGCAGAAAACGTTCTGTTGAAGGATCCGAAACCAGTTGCCATGCACACGAAGACGGCTACGTACGCCTTTATTGGTTTCCGGAATCGTCCAGCTCGTAGATATACTGACCCGAAATAATCAACTCCGGTCTTCGAAAATGGTCTAGAAATGGTAACTCCTGCTGCTGGAAGTTCTCCCATCTGTTGTTGGATGATCTCGTCCGAAAACGACTCCTTTCGAACGATCATCTGTTCAGCGCGTTGCAGCTCATGCGTCGATAGAAGCTCGGTTCGTCGTTCTGCTGCCGAACAGCGTAAGAAATTCGCCATATAATCCGGAATAGACCCACACTCCTTCGACGACGCACAGCTCATCACCTTGCGTCGCTTTTCTAATTCTTCCCCCGGTGGGTTTGTCGCAGTCTTCAGCCATCTTTCTAAGGATTCCTTTAGCCAGGCCCGCGGAATTATGCCACCACATTTCCTTCCCAACAATGTTGCTTGGTGAAACTCCACGTGATATCAGGTCAGCTGGGTTAGTAATTCTCAGAAGATGTCTCCATTGATCTAATTCCGTCAAACCTTGAATTTTCGCAACTCTGTTGGCTACGAAAGTAGTCCGTGTTCCTGACGGTGACTCGATCCAGTGGAGTACACATGTTGAGTCTCCCTGCAACCTTCAGAGTTTCTGCCACCCATTCCCAGAGCTGAGCTGCCAACAGCGCACCGCAGAGTTCCAACCGTGGTAAAGATTGTATTTTGAGTGGTGCAACGTGCGACCTTGGATTTTGAGGTCAACAGGTGCACCAAAACCGAAGCATCTTCCCTTTGACTCCGAATATAGATTTGCGAGCCATAAGCGACTACTGAAGCATCAGAGAAGCAGTGGTATTCTACGGATATTGAAACAGATACTACATATAGCACATCGTGGAATTCGGACTTCATTCAGTAAAGGGATTTGCTCATGGAATGTTCGCCACCCCTCCCCCACCCATCATTTTGGGTAATGGATCGTCCCATTACAGATATTTTCCTTCCTTGTTTTTCAGGCACCAGAGCCGTTGCATGAATATCTTCGCTGTTGTAATCGTCGCGCCAAGGAGGCCCAGCGTGTCGAAAAGTCTCGCTATGAAGCACAATACCTGCCGCTACATGAGAATTTGGTTTTTCGTGATCGGAGGAATCTCAAACTTGGACCGAAATTGATCAACGTTGGGACGCCATTTTAAGCCCAATGCCTTGACCGCTGTATCATTGTTCCAGTTTATATCGTATGAATTCTGCAGCGCCAAATTTTCGTTGGGAATGCCCATGAGTACTTCCGGACAGTTTGAAGCCATGGTGATCTAAAGTTGAAGGCTGATTTAATCACACAAAAAATGATGGTTCATTATAATCTTGACGATGCTGAAGACACGCGATCAGAAATCCAAAAATGTGCGTATAATCTGAGCAAATATTTCAGTAAGCTCTGGTGAAAAAATAACCGGAAGTATTGAAGTGTTTTTAAGCATTAATACTTCAGTAAGGTTTTTGTTTTACCACAATATGTATTTATCAAGCTTCTGTCGAAGAGCAGTGAGAAGAGAGGAAGAAAAAGCATTCGTTTAGTGAGACTCGAACAACACGGATGTTGAAATCTGTAAGAAGTACACTGTCGTATCCCCTTTTCATTTCGCCGTTACCACGATCCACGTCCTTCCTCGCTAAATTGAATCACTGACTGACTTCCCAATCGCATTTCATACGGCTTTCTTCTACCGGTCGGCACGCACGCACACACTCTCTCTCTCTTTCTCATTTACCCTCTTTTGAACTGCCAATCTCTCACATCTAACGTTGTACAAAAGCTCACACTCAGCAGTCGTTCAGGCTAATGGCCCTGCGTAATCCACTGTTCTCACACATTCACACACTCGCTCGGCCGCTCAAGCTTCCCTCCCAATTTTATTTTCTCTTTTGCCATATCGCACGAAGATACACACACTTACACAAACGATGGAGAGCATGAATCGGGCCACTTCTGAATGCGTCCCGTTATATTCGATTCGTTGACGTCGTCCTCATTAGGAAGGGATGTACACTTTGTAAAGCCCTCAAGATATTTAATGAAATAGTAATGTTTATATTTTTTATTGTTTGATTTTATTTTCCAATTTCGTTTCTTATCATGCTTTATACCCTACATACACCTCCAGTTACTTGTGTTTCGTATTCTTCAGAGGAAGCATTGGCTTTAATTTGCGATACCCAGCTCATCGTAGCACATATGAAGTTACGTCTGGAAGCCAAAAGTCGTAACGCCAAATTGTATCCCGTATACAAGAAAATTTTGGAGGCTAAATGTAGGTGCTATCCTAAAAAGAACTCAATTACGATTACTGAAACCAACATGGAAATAAAACTGCAAGCACATCTTGACCATACTGTTGAGCGAACCATTCTCACCAAAGAAAATATAATCACCAACTTTTCAGATGAAGAGTTGCAGAATCTACTCTTTACAGTAAAACACGGGTATGACAGCAGTGGTGACCACTCAGAATTTTAACAAATATTTTCGAATGAAACTGGGGGAGGTCGGGAGTTCAGTCCAGCTGGTGACGCTTACCGTTCGAGTTTACTACGTTCTTTTTGGATCTACTTCACTTGGGGAACCACAATATTCTCATGAGCGACTGTCGGGTGGATTTCTTCGCTTAAATGCATGCAATCTACAATAGGATGCCGTTCGCCATCAAATCCAAACCAAAGTGCAATCACAAATTTAAAGCATTATTATTTGCGACGAGAACTACGGGACAAATGCGTGAAAACCGTATCATGATGTAAAAACTACGAGCAGATGATTGATCTTTTCTTAAATAATACTCACGGTCGGGTTGGCAACACCGCTAAGTGCATGCGGTGTTGCCAGAAGAACCGGGCAAACGGAGCGAAAACATGTTTCGCGTAGGTTGTGCGAGAGCTGCTGTCCAAGGGCGTACAAGTTGAGCGTTTAGCTCGAAGACCTTTTTCTTCTTTACATATTTTTAAAATATTTTTTGGGGATTGTTTTCCGAACGTTCAGCTATTGAGAACTCGGTAAATGTAGCAAGGTAGGAATATGTTCAATATAAATGTAAAACAATATCTAGAAGACGCAACCCCAAGCCAAGCAGACAGAACAGAAAAACAGCCGAAAGAGAGAATTGACAAAACAAATTAAACATAGGGCACTTGGATGCTTTGTTTAGCTTTATATGGGATATTGCGACTTACAGGCGTTTCTTTCTTAGCGTTTCAAGCTTATTGTTTGCTCTCAACTCTCAACCCTCTACGTTTTTAATCCCGCGTATTTGTCAACGTTCTTATTAATTCCCTAAGACGGTTACTTGAACACGATCACAAACTTCAAGGAGAACAAGGATTTTTAAAAAATCTATAGAATCTGTGATCTGTAGATACAGAATTCTGTATCGGAAAACTCCAAAAGAAATTTATCATTACAGATAAATCTGTATCTGTGGCATCCCTGCATATGAGATTTCCCTTACTTATATTTGAAGTCTGTGATAGGAAAATAGTTGAATTTTGTAGGAACTTTAAACAGCAAAACGAAATTTGAAGACATCACCTAATATTTGTGTTATTTTCAGTAATTTGATGTTGAAAATCAATAGTTCTCAACATTGGAATTGACGCGTAGGAATGTTTTAAACCGATTGGGGAAAACATTTTAGAAATGTTTCGAGAAACGCCTGAGATATTAATGCTCAAAGTCTGACCACATTTCGTTACATTAAATTGCACCCCAGTACAGAAATCAAAGACGTAGGCCTACGTCAATTTTTTTTTTGACAAAATGAAAGTTCAAAAGATAAAACATCTCACACTATCGAATCTGAGAAAAAGCCTTTTCGCATCTCTTGTGAGCTTTTGCTAAATTGACTAAACTTCTGCTTTAGTGTAGGTATCTGCACAAAAATTGCTGTCGCGTTAAACGCGGTTTTTGTCACCGCGAAGGTTCGCTGCCAGCGTGGTAATTAAACGCATCAGTCTGTAGACTCTTAATAGGAGACGGAATTCGTTACCATAATCAACGATACGGTCCTTAGGTTGTGATATCAGGAAATAAAAGCATACTGCCTTAATCATTTAATTATAACAACATGTATTTTGATTTCCGTTCTCCGAAAAGCTTCATCATCCCGCTACTGTATTTGCTTACATTTAAATATATATAACTACACTAACATACATTCTGTTCTGCTTGTTTTTTTTTCGTCTTTTCTACATGTATATAATCATCGTCTCTCATTGCACATCCTGTTATGCGTTATTTCTTCTCCCATTTTAATCTTACAGCTTAGTAATATTGACACTAGTCACGGTGTGTAGGGCTTAAATTTAACAATTTTGCCTGGAATGTTTGTTTGTTTGTTTTTGTTTTTTTTTCTCAGTAAATTTCGGATTCAAATTGACCAATTTACTATACATAAATGAGTTTTTTATTCTACTGTTGAATACTGCTAAAATTTGGATTCTCTTCGATTCTAACAACATTGATACAAATGCTACAACGCCGGTTAGAAAATAGAAAATAAAATAAATAGCACTTTTCTCAGCCACTTATCGCCTATTTGTTTTTTTTTGTTAGCTATAAGCTGCGTACTTTGTTTGTTAGCTCAACTATCCTAAAGTCTGCATTGAAGTTTGCTGCCTGCGTAGAAAAATAAATGCTTGGAAGGACTTCGGTTTCTATGCTTTGAGTACGGTTACAAAAGTGTTCAACTCCTTCCACATGTTTTCGTTTTCTTTTTTGTTTTGTTTTTTTTTGCTGCGGTTGTCTCCGAATTCCCCCCTACAGCACTCGGCTCTGCGGTGTAATCTTTGGTTTGCGTTTTCAAAAAAGGTCCTCATCCATTTTCTCTATTTTGTTTGTTGTAAATTTCTATCAATTAGGCGTTCAGCGCGAAGCTATGTTTTGAGTACAGTTTTCTTCTTCTGTTTCTTCTATTGATTCAATTCTTGGCTTTTATGTTTCATCGTAGCTCTAAATGTTACTGCAAGCGTGTTTGAAGCAATATCCTCTTGATTTAAGGTTTTTCAATTCTATCCTAGAAATAAATGACAATCTGCAAAAGGGTAGTAAACTCTGCTTGGATCTCGGATCACACTAGGTTCAGTTGGATTTTGATTTTTTTTTTCTGTCTCTCTCTCTCTGCATTCTACGGTGAAGAATTTTGTTCAATGTTCTAGTTTTTTTTTTTTGTAAACAACTATCATCATGGACGTTAAATACTGGCAGGACATAAATTTCATTCATGTTGCCACCGCGTGCTGCCGATGGGGAGTCTTGGGGCTCCTTCACCAGCGGGGACTCACGGGTGACTGTGCTTTGTAAGTTTTGTCTAGGAATTCAGTTTTTTTTTTAAGTAGAAATTCAAATCAATAAGATCTTCCTAATAGCTACAGTACAGTTTGTTTTGATCATTTAGATTTAGGTTTTGATTTTGCGATGGGAAATAATGGTGTCTTTCCCGAGGAGATTTCAATGCTACTTAGATCGAGAAATATTGTCTTTTTGTGCTTCTGAAGTCAGATGTCATTTGGAAGGACAACAATGGCGTGCAGTGTCAGAAGATGATCCGAGTGCCGTATGACTGAAATAAGAGGCGAGAAGTTTGTGACAGAGTTTCGGAAGGTTTCCGAATTTGAAACAAAAAGCTGACCGTCGAAAAGGTCAGGAGATCCAATCCCTTGAAGGAAATAAGGTAAACCGTTATGACCCCTTCTCTGCTCGTTGGATACCATCCGGACCGAGTACAGAGGCCGAGTTGCTTTCAAGCTCTCAAAAATAGTGGTCTTCGAGGGGTGTATCGTAATGGGGACCTTACCAATGGCTTTTAACGACCATACCGGTCTGAAGAAACGTCTTACACGGACGAAAATGGTGGGCCTAGTTGATGCCACAACTTACTCAAAATCCAGCAACGATGGTTGCCGTACGAAACAATCCAGTCCGTGAATAAAAGCCCGTTAAACGAGCTTATTTGTACTCTGAATCACTTAAAAGACAAAATCATATGACACACTCAAAGGCTAGATCATTTAGAAATGCGGCACTTCATTTTAGAGATAGCGGCGCTCCAACTGGCCGGATACGCAAGCTGTTTACAGCGTTTTGTTTTTTTGTAAACAGTTCTGCTTGGTCTTTTTTTTCACCACAGTTTAAGGCTAATGTGGTCCCAAGATATTCATCATACAGGAAGAGAAAAGAAAAATAACTGTGCCCAGTTACCTGCAAAGTTCATCTGCGTCAACTCGATCTTACCTCGTTCACTACCAGAAAAGAAAGGGGAAGGTGCTTGGTCATGAATCAATGCCTACTGAGATAGTGAGATGTCAAAGATATGCGTACAAGGTAGATTATATTTAAGGGACGTAACGGACGAGACTGGCAGTTGTACCATACAGGTCATTCCGAAAATCAAGGCTAATCCCAACGTTTCGGATTATGATTTGGCGAAAAATGAATGCCGACCGTTGTACTGTGCGGCAAATTCGTCTTCGAGAAAGGTTTGAGTGTTACCGAGTAAGTAAACAACCTGGTCGTATGTTGTACGACCAACCTCTGACGAAACTTGATTGATGTCTCTTGATCGATAATGACACATATGCTAAAGCAGATTTCTTACAAATTCCTGGCAGATTCAAGTTTTTTTTTTTATATGAACACGTTCATGATTTGGCAAGAAACCCAGAGTTTTTGTGACGGATTACAAAATGACCTCGCAACTGTACGAAAGGGAGTGCCTGAACAATCGGATTTTAGCCTTCGTTAAGTCCCATGATGGTTGTTACGTTGTAGCCAGATCTAGCCAGCTGCCATTACAGCAAGTATTGCGGCGTTTCTCGGATAGCGAGCTCAAACTGTTTATGGTAGGGGAAATTAAGTTTTAGTTTAAAGTTGACAATGAAGAAACATACTTCGACTAATTTATAGTTTACATTCACAATAGTTTGACGGTATAGATAAAGAAATAAAGACTAAAAGTATGTTCACACTACGGCCTGTATTACGTGATATAGTGAGATTCATGATATAGCAGCTATTTTACCTGTCAATCCATATTAAGAATAGTACTTGATATAGTTCATATCATCTCATATACTTGATATAATTCTAAAAAGCAGTGGTTGTCAACCCAGCCACGGTAGAACTGGGCGATATCATTCAATCTCAAATGTTACTTTTTCTTTGATTGAATCAAAACAAAACACAATTTTTCAATCGGAATAATTTGCACCATTGTGTGATAAAGAAAATCTAAAATCATTCGATTGATGCATGTTCATCGAACGAAACTAACATCAGTGAAATTTGTATTTGCCATCGGCTCAAAATTGTCGGATCAACATATGTTCATACATTTAGCAGGTACAATTTTAGCTAACGGGTACGTATTTCGAGATGCTATATCGGATAATCGGATTGTTTGCAGGCTCTTCCATTGGGTAAATGAAATGTGTAGCAATTTTATAACGATCAAAAATGTTCGCGATAGTCTAAAAACCAAAGCAAAATGTACACTCCAGTCGAATTATCGCTCACCTACGTTGGTTTTATTTTCATCGACTGACATCGAGGCAAAAACCAGGAATCAAGGGACGTAGAAGAAGCTGCTAGTTATTACAAATGTGTAAAGTTCTGGATCCCGATGAAACCCATCGTTGAATACATTGGATTTTGATTTTAACTTATTAGTTCAGTCACATACATAGCAGCTCATAAAAAATATTCTTAATAAAGATTTCATGAAACTAAAATATGTTATAACGAATTACACGAACAAATGATATTTTAAATTTCTGTTTTGTTCAAGATCAGATAAATTTGTCTAGGATAAAATAATGATCAGTTTACTTAGTTTATACATGTTTTTCCATCGTCACTTTTACAAACGTCAAACTAAATCAAGTCAGAGTAGTGTGAACACCTCCACTTGATATCGATATTAAGTCGCTACAGGGTGCGGCAGAAAATAATGCGAAATTGTTTAAACTTGAGTATTTGGTTGATTAGTGTAGCTAGTGACTAATTTCTGTCGAAAGTGTATTTGTTTATGTTTACTTTCAAGTGCTGCATCCAAACATTCTATTTGTTTTATTGCAAATTCGTCAAAATGTTCGCGAAAGAAGTGATCACCAGTTTATTGCTCGCCCATAAGAAGCCGAAAGAGCTTGCCAAGGTGGTAGGGTGCCATTTGGCATCAGATTACCACATAAAAAAGTCCCTGCAGGATGGTTCTTAGCAGCCGGGAAGTGAACGTCCGCGCTTTGCACGCACGCCGAACGTGATCAAATATGTCCGTGCAGAAATTGCTCGCAACCCGGTGCGTTCCATAAGAAAACTTGCAAAGGAAGCCAATATTTCGGAGAAATCCATGCGGAGAACCATTAAGGAAGACCTGCATGCAGCTTCCAGAGCCAGAGTGAAACGCCACTTGATTACGGACCGGGTCAAGGAACTACGAGTGACTCGTTCTAAGAGATTGCTTTCCTTGTTGAAGAAGGAAAAAATGATAATCCTGCTCTCCGACGAAAAGCTTTTCAGCATCGATGCTGTAGCCAACAGCCGCACGGACCGGTTCTTTTTACCGCAGAAAATGGAGAACGTTCCGGAAAAAGTGAAATTCAAATTTCAAACCAAACATCCGGCTGATGTTTGGCTTGGTGGCGTCCAACGGTTTGAAAATGCCGCCTGTTTTCACTGATGCTGGAGTTAAAATCAATACCGAAGTGTATATCGGTATTTTAAAGGACCAAGTGCTTCCTTGGGTGAAGGCCAACTCCTCCGAGGACCAAAACGTTGTTCTACAGCAGGATGGAGTGCTGTGTCACACGTCCAATCGAACCCAACAATGGTTGAACGATAACATGAAGTTTTGGCCGAAGGATTTGTGGACCCCTAGCAGTCCAGATCATAATCCGTTGGATTATTCGATTTGGGCATATGCTGGAGCACGAGCCTGCAGAACATCACACCCTAGTTTGAAAACTTTAAAGTCAACCATAACACGCACATGGCAGTCAATGTCGGGGGACTACGTCTGAAAGGCATACTCTGGCTTCCGGCATCGGCTCGAGGATTTCATTAATAAAAATGGATGACACATTGAATAAATTTGTTTAAAAGGACTTTATAAAGATAACTGCACTCGAAAATGTTGATATTATTGCTTGAATTAGTTCAAAATGGGATTTGAAAGATATAAATCAAATTTTCGCATATTTTCTGCCACACCCTGTATATCACGTCTTATAGAGCGTAGTGTGAACCTAGGACAGGACCTGTCAGCTATTAGTGCAAAAACAAGACCATTTACCTGTCAAAAAAGACCGTTTTTTATTGGTCGCTTTGACAACCGCCTCTACCGCCTCCGTCGAGTTATGTTACAAGCAGGAAGTTTGTTGTTGGTTTGGCGGTGTTGCTAGTAGTCACTGCTTTTTCACTTTTTTCGTTTGTGACAACTCACACCAAATTTTTATTGCTGAAAAACAGCGAACTTTGGCTGATTTTTTTGTGCTGTAATTATAGCAATGCATACAGCAAAACCAAGATTGCTGATCAACCAGCAAAACTGATATTCAAAAAAGTGACTGTTCTTATACTGAGCCTTTCTCCCCACAGCAGAATTTGCAGCGTAAGCATCAATGAAATTCAATGAAACCTTATCAATTAACGTTTAGTTTGATGCAGCTTCATTTCCCGAACGACAAAAGAAACTTTTTAATTATTTTATTTTCAATGGGATTACTGTGTAAACATATCTGGCAACATTGGAGTGACCCCCGTATCATAATGGGCGATACGGTCAAAATTTGGTCAATATCAACTTGACGTATTTCTTTCAATTTTGCATTTAAAAAACCTCAACACCCCTCATTTTGAAGGTGTGTGTGTGTAGAATGTTCCTCGTATTTTGATTTTGGAATTCACTCTTCAGTTGTCAAAATGCCGTCCAAGCAAGAAGAGCAGCGTATCAAAATTTTGCTCGCGCATCGCGAAAATCCGAGCTACTCGCACGCAAAGTTGGCAAAATCGCTAAAAGTTGCCAAATCAACCGTTACAAATGTAATTAAAGTGTTTGGGGAACGTTTGTCGACAGCCAGGAAGTCTGGATCGGGGAAAATCGAAAACCGGAAGCCGCTGAGACGACAAAGAGAGTTGCCGGTAGTTTCAAGCGAAACCCTAACCTATTCTCCGAGATGCCGCAAATAAGCTGGGTGTATCGTTCTACAACCGTGCATCGAGCCAAAAACGAGCCGGATTATCGACTTACAAGAAGGTAGTGACTCCAAATCGCGATGATAAACAAAATACGACGGCCAAAGCGCGATCCTGGAGGCTGTACACGATGATGCTGACGAAGTTTGACTGCGTGGTAATGGACGACGAAACCTACGTCAAAGCCGACTACAAGCAGCTTCCGGGACAGGAGTTTTATACGGCAAAAGGAAGGGGAAAGGTAGCAGATATTTTCAAGCACACGAAACTGTCAAAGTTCGCAAAGAAATATCTGTTTGGCAAGCCATCTGTACCTGTGGCTTGAAAAGCAGCATTTTCATAGCTTCCGGGACTGTCAACCAAGATATTTACGTGAAAGAGTGTTTGAATAAACGTCTGCTGCCTTTCCTGAAGAAACACGGTTGTTCCGTACTGTTTTGGCCGGATTTGGCATCTTGCCATTACGGTAAAAAGGCCATGGAGTGGTACGCCGCCAACAACGTGCAGGTGGTTCCCAAGGACAAGAACCCTCCCAACACGCCAGAGCTCCGCCCAATTGAGAAATACTGGGCTATTGTCAAGCGGAACCGAGCAGCAGTTCAAGGCAAACTGGCTTTCTGTGGCGAAGAAGGTGGACAAGGTGGCTGTACAAAATCTGATGGCAGGGGTCAAGCGTAAGGCCCGGCAATTCGGATTTGGAAAAGCGGAAGCCTAACTGAATATTTTTCCTGAATTTTATACTAATTGAACTTGAAAAAGAAATTTAATTTGATTTTTTAATAAACGATTTCACCGATTTACACGCGTTTTCCCTTGACCAAATTTTGACCGTATCACCCTTTAGCAATCATAAATTTATAAGAGGTCATCTCTCTGAGCTGGCAGGTCCTGTCCTAGGTTAGAACGTACTATAACTAACTCTGCCTTCTTGCCTAGCGTACAGAATGGTTTGAGGAAAGTGACTACCGAGAAACTTCTCTCACCAATGTTTTGACAGCTGCCATGTCGGGAAGTATTGCTGTTCTCACATAGGGTTGCGCGGTATCGGTCGGCAATGACGTAGTTTTGCCCCCAATACTCCCCGACCCGTAATGCACGGCCGGTGCTTCCGCTTCAGGATAGCAACCCTAGTCACATTATTAGCGTGTACGTACTCTCGAGCTTATCTACGTAGCTCTCAGTACTTAAAACGGTGGCCTTTTGTCCTTGAAGGCCCACGACTGTCATATGCGGACGACCTAAAAATCTACTTCCGTATTCGTAATAACATTATTATCGAAGAAAAACCGATCGCTCTCAGCTGAAACCTACAAGGAGTTGAGGTACAACTTGTGAGCCTATCAAAAACCTTGTGGTCATTTTGGGCTATTAACTCACATACAAACAGCTTATCTCTTACGTGATCGACTACGAACATCCTTCATGTGTTCTTCCTCTTCAGGCGTCGACGGGCACATTTCCTTCGTCAGCTTCTCACTTGCATTCATCAGGGAAGTAACCGGATTGCACTTGGTCATTTGGAAACGAGCAAGTATGGCATCGATGTAGGCTTCCTGGTCGAGAGTAATCATTTCTTTGGTTTTTGTGATCCGGATACCCAGGGCGTGCTTTGCTGGTCCAATGTCCTTCATTTGATACTCCTGACTAAGCTTCGATTTAATCTCTGTTTTCCAACGTTTGTAGTTACTAAAAATCAGGACGTCGTCGACATAAACGGCAACAAAAAGCACTTTCCCACCGCTGATACGATAGTATACGCACGGATCGTATACAGTGCACTCGAGGCCGAATTTCCGGAGAGCAGCATCCAGTTTGGAATTCCAAACTCGGCTGGATTGCTTCAGCCCGTATAGTGCTTTGTTGAGGCGGCAAACCTTAGATTGTTTAGCGCGAAAAGATATCGCAGGGAACTGTATCGGACCACCGGGGAGTAGGTGTCCTCGTAGTCCACCCCCTTTCGCTGCGAATATCCTTTTATGACCAGCCTGGCCTTGTACCGGTCAATGTTTCCATCCACACCAATCTTCGTGCGATAAACCCATTTGCAGTTAATCGCTTTGCGTCCTTCCGGCAAGTCGACCAGCTGACACGTTCTGTTTGAGATGAGAGCATCGTACTCTTCGATCATGGACTGTTTCCAGTTGTCAGCATCGTCTCGCGATAGAGCCTCGTTGTGCGTGTTTGGATTATCCAGAAACGTCTGTGGAAAATCAGCACCAGTATCGGAACATTCACCGTTATCACTTAAATACTTGCCTTGGGGCAAGCGCCCCCTATCGCAGAGCATCAACCGCTGTTGCGTATCGCCGCTAACAGGCCTTTGATTTGAGCCCGATGAGGGCGCAACGGAATCCTCAGGTTCAGTTGTAGATGACATCAGGCGATCATCAACGGAGTCTGTAAATTTTGAAGACGGCAAGCCTTTGTTCACGATATAACCATCTTTGTACTTGCCTGAGAGAAAGCGCTCCCGACCGCTGCGCCTCAACGCCATAGGCGGGTTTGAAGATTGGTGCGGTGTCGTGAGCATCTTGAAACGATTCGTCACTTGCATCCTCGCTTGGATAGACGTCATCTGCCTCATCTGGATCATCGGGTTCAGCCGCTCTCGGTAGTGGCTCATCGAACACGTTCTCGCTGAATTCCAACCTCACAAAGCTGCGCTCGTCGGTTGTGCCAACTGGTGTTCCGTCACGATTGATGACCCCTTCGTTGATGAAAGTAACGTCTCGACTCTTGAAAACTTGCTTCGTTTTCTGGTTGAACAAGCGGTACGCCTTCGTTTCGTCGTCGTAGCCGGTGAGAATACATTCGTTTGCTTTCTGGTCCCACTTTCGTCGTTTCTGCTTCGGCACGTGGGACATCACGGTGGTACCGAATACACGGATGTACGAAAGATTCGGCTTACGACCTGTCCACGCTTCCTCTGGAGCTGTTTCGATACCCTTCGTAGGAGATTTGTTGATTAGATAGATTGCAGCGGCCACAGCTTCTGCCCAGAACGGTTTGGCCAGTTTAGCTTCATACAGCATGCATCTCGCGCGCTCCACCACCGTTCGGTAGACTCGTTCAGCAAGTCCGTTCTGTTTCGGTGTGTATTCCACCGTGGTTTGATGGCGGATACCCAGCTGCTTGAGATAATTCTCGAAATTCCCATTCTTAAACTTCCAGCCGTTGGAAGTTTTTGAACTTTTGCAGCATCTCTTCTTTTGACTTGGTGCGCAAAAAATAAACGAAAATTTTCCTCGTTTTGTCATCGATGAAGGACAAGTAGTAGCGGCTCCCGCCTAGCGAATTCTCTTCCATCGGACCGGCTATGTCCGAATGTACTAACTCTAAAACTTCACTCGCTCGAGCTCCAGTGTGATTGAATGGAAGCCTGGTTTGCTTTCCCATGGAACACGTCTTGCAGTTTCCGTTGAACCTTACTCCTTCCACCATGCCATTTTGCAGCTTAACCAGGTTTCTTGATGCCATGTGTCCCATGAGCTTGTGCCACAATTCTGCTGATTCTCGGGATGCGCATGCCAGCGCCTTGGACGGGGTTTGCTCCAATTTAAACAACCCGTTTGAACGCCGTCCAGTAGCAATAACTTTGTCTGACGGATTGTTGACTTTGCAGCCTGACTTGGTGAAGGTTACGGTATGACCTTGATCGACTATTTTACCTACTGACAGTAGGTTTACTGCCAATTCCGGTATTAATTCGACGTTGGTCACATCGATCGTTTCTGGGTTGCACGTGGGTTGCAGCTTCATTGATCCTTCCGCGACAATCTTCGCGGTGCCTTTGTTAGCCGCGTAGATTCTGCCATCCGCCGAACGCAAGTTTTCCAGCAACATTTCGTTCTTCGTGAGATGCTTTACCGAACCAGAATCGAAATACCATTCTTCGTCCTCTTCGCCGTTTTGCACTGATAACACCGTACAGAAAGCGTCACCTTTCTTATCCGATCCGGCTTGATATGCCGGTTCGCCCGGCAGTGCAATTTCGCTGGATATGCCTAAATTTTTCGCATCGACGGCATTGTGGCCCCTTACTTTTCGTACTAGCTGCTTTATTCGATTTACCATGTTTGCCCTTCGAAACGTTTCGTGAAACGAATGCAGGTTCCGTAGTAGACTCTGACATATACTGTCTCCCTGTAGCAACTTCGTCTTGATAATGTCACCCGTTATTTTGGTTCCAGAAATTCTCCAATCCCATCACCATGGGGCGATACTCCTGCTGTAAACCGGCTAACAACAGCATGCCGATCCATTTTTCATCAAGGAGGAAACCGATTCCAATGAGCTGGTGTGCTGTTGAAATCATCCGATTAACATACGCTTCCATTGAGCTACGGCTTGCCAAATTCGTCGTGATCAATTTGTGCGTAGACCCACTGGCAGGTCAAACCGCTGTCTTCGAAGGTGTTCGACAGCTTCTTCCATACTTCGGACGCCGTTTTCACCTCCTCGACGTGAATGTCGTTTACCGGGTCGAGAAACAGAATTATTTTACCTCTTGCGATTCTGTCCTTCCGAGGGTCCACGGCAGGAAGGGTTCCGTCTTGATAGGCCGTTGGCTCTACTGCTTCCCAGAGATCTTCCACTGCGAATTTCCAGGTTCTCCAATTCTCCCGACCCAACAACCGCTCTATGTGGGGGTGGCCCTGTGTGTTAAAACTCTGCTGCTGGTGCGGCCGTGCATGTACCGTAATACCATTGCCGGATGCATTTCCGCCGTTTCCAGGATAAGGATTCGCCATTTCTACTTCGAAATCTAGCTTCAAATCTTGATTTATCTTTCTTCAAGTTCCTCTAGACACGTACTTCTGGGCCCATAACCTATTGGAACAGAGCTAATAGATTATGCGTGTGGTCTAGGTAATGGTCAAATAACTAATAAGATTTTATTGAATGTCAAAACTTAGAACTACATATATGGGTTGCTTCGATTGCAATTCTGCATTCGCCAAGATCTTCCAACTCGTATTAGTGGATTTGTAGGGATACGACAAGGGCCCTTCATTGCTGACATTCAACAGGGAAAATTCGATTGTCCAATCTTTTATATCAAATCGACATCAACGTTCGAAGCCGAGCCCTTCGTAACCACATTGCTAATGCTGCCTGGCCCCCGTATAAACTC
>JASCZW010009902.1:0-39743 GCA_034211315.2 Aedes japonicus
CGATCTGGAAATAATGTGATTATTTCAAAAGTTTTCATTTTACATTCTCAAAAACTTTGTTGAAGACGGCTCTAGAGCCTCACGTGACAAAAATAGACTTCAGTGCCTTGCGGCGCAATTTGAAGCTTACCGGATAAAGTCAAGTGACTACATTTTACTTTTCCGAAAATGTCAACTCTCTGAAGTTTCATTTGGCAAATAAAGACTGCAGCGCCATGCCTTCCGTAAAATCTGGAACTAATCTGATAATGTCAAATGAATTTGTTAATAATTCCAAACAACTTTGATCAACACGGCAACTCTCTAGAGCATCATTTGGCAAAAATAGACTGCAGCGCCATCTCTGCAGCATGAGTCGGAACTAATATGATAATATCAAAAGACGTTCTGTTACACACTGAGAAACTTTGCTGAAGACGCCAATGTCTTTTGTGTTTTTTTTCTTTGTACAACTACTTTAAACAGATTTTAAAAAGAAAATTTTGCCAGAATGATTTTTTTTTCCTAAAATATTAAA
This sequence comes from Aedes japonicus, assembly GCA_034211315.2. Classification (NCBI taxonomy): domain Eukaryota; kingdom Metazoa; phylum Arthropoda; class Insecta; order Diptera; family Culicidae; genus Aedes; species Aedes japonicus. The sequence continues at coordinate 518 of JASCZW010009902.1, forward strand.
AGTCAGAAAATTTCAGTTCGATTAGTTTAAAAAAATATATAGCGGACATTGAAGCTGTGCCATGGGTAAAAATTGGTTCCAATATCTTAGGAAGGTTAATGGTGATAGATGTTATCGTCATCTTCAGATTTAAGATTTAAGATTTAAGCAAACGGAATCCATGTGTTACGCTTACACTTATGTTTTCTACAGAAACCTGTCAAATTTTACCGAATTCTCAACAGCTGAATGTTCGGTAATCCGATTTAACGGATTTCGATGAAATTTATGAAATTTTCATTATTATTAAAGTTATTATTGACATACAATATGTTACTCAAACTCTTTGACACAGATTTAAATGGTAAAATTATGGAGAAAAAAATTACCCAATATATCATACGATTCCTGATTACTTGTTGACGGCTGTGAGTCCTTGAAATCCTGATCACAATTTGCTTCGTTTTCATCTGAACGCCGCTTTTTAGTGGTGGGATTCCTATTTTGCGTCAAAATTCCTCGGCTTGACTAACAAATACGCATTGTTTCATCCAACTTGTGGTCGAATCCCCAGGAATGTATTTTTCTATCATAGCTGATGATATGTTACTTAAATGCTTGTGATTGCATCTGCGATTATTGATACGTGCACAACATTTAATTCTGATACTTATACCACTTTGTTCCATTATGATAAGCTTTCACAACTTATCATGTAGCTATGAACACTGTTATTATGATGGTTATTTTAGGTAGGTAATAAAAATAAGGACAGAGTTGATCATTAAACGGTGTTTAAAGTTTTTGTTATCACTAAAGTTTAAAAAAATAATAATTCGAAAATAAGCTGATTTCAAAAGAGTAGACTTAATTTTTCAAACATCCAAAGACCCTTAACAATCCAAATTGTCATTATAATTAAATTTAATAAGCTTCTGTGAGGTTGTTAGAACCAAATTATAAGACGAGTTGGCGCGATACACGGTAAAAATAGGACATGAAAAAACCTTTTTTTTTTTTTTCTTTTTAGTGCCCATATCGCGATGTATGGCAAACTTTTAAACAATTATATTGCTTATATTAAAAAATAAAATCGTTCAATTCTAACATTGACATTGACTTAAATTTTAAAATATTTTTATTAGCGTGTTAGAATGGATTTTACAATTTTTAATTTTGTTTTTAAATGTTCTGAAAATTTTCTAAAAGTCACCCATACGTCACTTTTTTGTAAGCCTTGTCCTTTTTGTGTTACGTTGATTAAAAAAAATCGATCAAGAAACTTAAGCCATTTTCAAATGGTAGTCTAGATGAATTTTGAAAAAAAAAACAAGGTATGCAATGTCGCTTGAAAAGACTTAGTCTACACACCCACAAAGTTTCATTGAATTTTAAGTGGGTGCTGCCAACCACTGGATGAGTTGGCGTGAAATTCGTCATGTAAGTTTACAAAACATAATAATGTATCCTCCGAGCCTAACCTCCTTTGGCCCCCACACGCCGGGGGGTGGGTAAAATTTTCAGCTACATACTGAGAAGTCAAGGAAAATCGAATAATAAAAATAATAATAACAATGATTATAACACCAATTTTGTAAATTTAAAGCATTTAAATCCCAGTGTTTAGTCTAGTGGCTATGTTCCAATGTTTTACTGACTTAGATTTATGATCACCAAATATGTACTAGAAGCTGTTGTAAATTTAGCATTTAGAACATGATTTGGAGTGTAACAGTATTTATTATTTTGTGCTTCAAACTAGGATTCTAAGATTCATCAAATTGAACATACAATTGAGTCATCTATATGTTTAAGTCTCAAAGTATGTACATACAACAGAGATAGCATCGCTCTTATTATTCATTATTTTTAAGAGTGTAAGCTGGGTTCTCAGCAAACACAAAATCGTATATGATAGCGGATATAAGTACAAAGTGGAGGCGATATACGCACGTGCGTTCATTTGGCTTCATGTAAAATGTACGTATATCGCCTCCACTTTACACTCTTATCCACTATCATATACGATCCTGTGTTTGCTGGGTTGCTACTAATACATACTGAGGTTATTTTTTTCAGCAACCGAAAACATGCATTCGTAGCGTCAAAACAGCTCTAAAATATTATTAACATCGCCTTTTTTCATGAGCTTTCCGATTAATTCGATTTTCTTGTTCGAAGGCTTTTAGCGCTTTTGAAGCGTTGTAACTGATTTCTAATGCTGAAATGAGCAGTGAAACAAGAGGCCAACTGGGGTTTGCTTGCTAAATGATTCCGGAAAGCAGATTTGCGAGTGTTAGTTCGCTATAAGTAACATGTTGCAAATGCTTCATTCCATTGTATACAGCTCATCATAATTTCCTAGGAACCCCTGTCCACATGACTTACATTTGCTTTCATTCATTCCACAGGAGGATGAGGAGCAGCGGCTTATCATCATGCGCAAGGCATTCCAGATGTTCGATACCACGAAATGCGGCTTCATCGACACGGTCAAAATCTCCACCATTCTGAATACCTTGGGCCAACAGTTCGATGAGGGCGAGCTGCAGGCCTTGATTGACGAGGAAGATCCGGAAGAAACGGGAAGGGTGAACTTCGATCAATTCGCAAACATTGCCTCCAACTTCCTGATAGAAGACGAGGATGCCGAGGCAATGCAGCAGGAACTGAAAGAAGCCTTCAGATTGTACGATCGTGAAGGAAACGGTTACATCACCACCAGGTTAGTATTTGTTTGTGCTTCCGGTGAATCTATACGAACGCCTATTTTCAAGGACTTCGAAGCTGTTAATTTTTCGACGCTGTGCTTTGGAAAGCAGTTTTCATAATAGTCCATGCTCTAGAAAAACATAATTCTCCATCTACCACAGCTACAGATAACATAAAAACGTCCTTCCCGTCTTCTATGGCATCTCGTTTTTCTATTATATTTTCACCATGAGCGCAGAAGTTGTCTAGCAGACAGTAATCCCACATTGAATTATTTAGTACCCATCAAGCTGAAATGTGCCTACGGTGGTAGTGGTGCAAGCCGGAAATCCATTCACGAAGGCACACAAACAAGACACACATTCACGACACATATAGCCGTCGCCATCGTCGTCCTTGCCATGTCGTGTCACAAATCCCCTTCCCGGAAGACATCTCCTTTCGGATGGGCTTTCGCAAATGAAATTGAAACTTGAAAGCATTTGCAAATACCTGTCCATGAAACCAGATTACCTCCACACTGTGTCACTATGGCGTATGGAATTTATTTTTCTTTTCTTCATCGTTCACACCTGGCTGTGATCAAGCAGCCTTAAAGGTGAAAAGCTGGCATATCCATCTGCTGATGGCCGCCCTGGTGCTCGCCTGCTGTTACCAATACGGTAGGGTTTTTGAATGTGAATGCCTTCGTGCTTCGTTATTAAACATTTTCGTTGGACGCATATGGACAAAAATATAAGATTTTGAAAAATGCTCCTCTTATTTATTTTTCTTCCGGAACGTTTCTATAACTATTAATTTTACGAAACAATTTGCAGTTTTGTATGAAACTTATAACATAATTGTTTGAGAACTCGATTGACCCGAAGAGAGGGAATACGGAAAATAAGCGCTCTACCCTATTCGGGAAAAAAAGATGCGGGCAGCAACATTTCTATCGAGGGAGCTCAACTTATTAGGGTGCCATGAAAATATCCAAAAAAAATTATCATATAAATCAGAGCAAAGGACGGGAACAACTTAATATGGTGTCCTTCATTTGAAATTCATTGAAACTGGGATCATTGAAGGTTGTCAGCAGTTTCTACTGGGATCGGTATGAAAGAATTTTTGGGGTTAGTTTCAGCAAAAAAATAAGCTGAATAAGTTGTGGATGCTAATGGGATTTTTTTTTCATTTTCTAATTATTATACTTTTTGTTATTGGTGCATAACGCCTAACCACAGCTCAGCCTTTGAACTTCTCGACAGATGATTTTTTCTGTATCTTTATGAGGGTGGCGTTCAGCTTCCTGGACTTGTAACTCATTAAGATGGTTAACTAGAACATCCCACAAAAAATAAACCTTCAAATCACCGCTATATCTAAAGCAGACGAAGGGTATACCAGAGAAAAGTTTGAGATCAAATTGAAAACTCAAAATGAGGTTGTGACATTGCCGACAATGATTACTCAGGTTCAATGAGAGCAAATTGAAAATTTGATGTACATTTTTTTCCTGTTGGTAGCAAAATCAAAATTCCACTTGATAATCTGCCAAGACAATGAAAACAAAGCTAACTTTCTCAGAGAAAGTTAACGCAAGATTACAGCAAGATGAAAACTAAATTTGAAAATTGTGAAATAAAATCAAATTTTGATTTTACTTTGATGTTGATATCAAATGAAGTTTTTGAATTGCTTTTTTTATGATGTTAGACTTTACTAGGGTAACCCAACCGAAAATTATAAGACTGAAAGTGATTACATCGTATGAGCCATTAGGTAGAATTTTCAAAAGCGGAAAATTGAACTCAATTGCTGTGTGCTCCGGCTGATCGTGAAAGTGGATTCGCTTCAGGCATATCATGGTGTAGTATTATTCTGCGCCGTTTGTTAAACCATTGCACATTGGTCCGAAAGGGCGATTTTCAGGAATAAAATAAAAAAAGCACTTAGATGACGTGTAATCAAATTGGTGTTTTCAAAGAAGTTTTTGGTAAAATTAAGGCGCATCTGAAAAAGGGGTCGTCCATAAACTGCGTTCATCGGGGCACGATTTTTTTTTTTTTGTGTGACGTTCTAGGCATTCAAAACGTTCTACAAACTTTGCACAAAACACCAACTTGCCATCTTGTATTTTTTATTGAGATATGAAGCATTTTATATGGGAACCCTTTTCAAACCGGTTTTTTAGCTCTAACTTTTTTCTTTAATTTTTCCTCGGTCTACTATGTCGTAAAAAGTTTTTTCTTTTACCTAAACACACAACTTTTTAGAAGACAGTAATGCGCTATCTTTAAGAGCTGAAATGATACAAGCGTTTTGTTGTTCAAAATATGCCATTTTCCAAGGGTTATATCTCAAAATGGCGCAAAAATTTTGGAAATAAAATTCCGTGACATGATGGTGAATATTCTACTGGACATATTAATGTTTTAATATATGGGGGTAATTGATAATTACTACGTTGGCATTAATCAAAGAAGTGTGGCTTTCAATGAAAATACAGTCTTCAATTAGCTTTTCAATTGTAATTTCTAACTTTGAGTTTTCCGTGGCATTTTATGGTGAAGAAAGTTTTTCCTTTCACTGAAACACACAAACTTTTGGATGATGGCTGTACTCTAGCCTTTAAACATGAAAAGATACAGCCATTTTTATAATCATCTTGGAACTGCCAACAATAAATTTCAAAGAAGTCCCGGCGTGTTTTTATGTGGGTATGCTTTCGGATTATGGGAAGGTCTTGATTAAAAGGAAACAGAATGAATGAACCTTGATCATTTATTGAATGATACGGACTATTAAATGGTGGACAAAATGATACCATTAAGGATCGTTACAGTTTTCGTTATCTATTGAAGCAGTTTTTGAATGCTTTCTGGATATTGGCTGGGTTTTGATGTAGTGAACCTATTTATAAGTGAAATGGTAGGATACGAAGTTAGAAGAAGCCATTTAAAGACATCTTCTAAATAAGCAACTCAGCTAAATTTCCGGGCATGATTCTCCCTGAATCTTCTGATACATTTATTTCGGGTTTCCTGTGCTTCTTCACTGCACATGCCAATAGGTAAAATTATATGCCGCATGATGGTTGCTCCATGTAGCAAGATTTTATGCACTGTGGGAGATAGTGGATACCACCCATAGAGTTCGACGTACAGTCTGTGTGTGGCGTCGGCATAGTTCTCAAATTCATCGCTATTAATACAAGCTTTGCTGTTAAATACACACAATAACGTGTGAAATCGTTCCAGAAGATGCTTATGAATCCCAAAAATTTGCGCAACAATCAACCAATTTTTAAAATATCTTCGGGCCGTGTTCCCGTCATTGGAGTTCCCTCCAGCAGGTCTTGGCTCGTTTATCCGCAAACCGAGTTGTTGTTTGAGCATTTTGTGTACTTCTGATTCTCGCTGCTTTACGGCAACGTTTGCCTTGCTCACGCGCCATGTCGGTATGTTATATAAAAATCGTAAAACCATTTTAGTTATATCAAGTTCAATAATTCACCTGAATGAAATTTTCAACAGCATTTCCATGCTACGTATGTACGCGTGCAGAGGTGACATTCCGAATTTGAACTTTTCTGGATCTTTAGGGTCGTCATCTCTTCTGGCAGCGTTGAAAAGTTTACCTGAATGGCCGCAGATGTAGCAAGATTGAGTGTGTGCCAGTGGCATCGTTGACGACTTTAGTATCAACCATACAAAAATACAGTTTTGGCACAATGGAAACCGCAATATTTTCCAACCGTGGGAATTAACAAATTGATTTGCGTTTTCATTGACTCAACTTCGCGTGAGCTCAATTCTACACTCTCCTTTGCAAATAAAATTTCGGGACCGGGGTGGAGTTCGTTCAATTCCAAAAAATACCGTTCTCCCTGTACAAACATTTTGATTGCAGATTTTTATTATTGGCTACGCGCATGCCATAGCAGACGACTGCATTAACATTGGCTGTCCAGCCAGCCACTCGCCGGCGACAGCCGCACACCCTTCATTCTTTTTGTTTGCTAGCTCGCGTACCCTTCTGCAGGGCACGCGCAACCACCAGCTGCCAGGGCCATAGCCGCTCTGCACAGTTCCGTGGCTGCCGAGCGAATGAAAATTTTTAGAGCGTCTCCTTTAATATCGTGCACTGAAATGTATGAGGTGTTCCATACTTAAATTTGAAGTCTGTGATAGGAAAATACAGCGCATTTAGTAAATTTACTCTGAAAAATCGGCATAACAAGACATCACCTCTTATTATGGTTATTTTCAATCGTTTAAAATTGTTAACCGATAATATTTAGTAATTGAAATAATACGCGGGAATCTTTACAACTGATTGATGTAAACATCTTGAAAATCTATCGAGCATTTATTAAGTTATAAGCGTTCAATTTGTAACAATATTTCGTGACGGTCACTTATTTTTAGATTTTCAATTGACACCCTACCCTTGCCGTAAGACTTAGTCTACGTCAAAAAATGTTCCTAGGTCAATTTTTTTAATAAGATTCGAATGGGAAAATTGTTATACACTTACACACTTTAAAATCTTCAGTTGGTTCCATTCGGGCTATTTTCTCTAAAGTTATTACATTTTGTGAGGAAGAAAAAATGATTAATCAGCGGCAGACGTAGGTTGACTAAAGACTGTACTCAAAAAAACATTAGACACACCATAATGGTCACCAAAAATTCATTTAGAGTCGGTTCTTCAAACTTTTCCGGAATAAACTACAACATTTTGGTTAGGATTTAACTTCATTAGTTTCATTGAACTAATCATGTGTTTAGTTGTTGCATGAAGCAGCACGTAATCAATTATAATTGTTCTCTTCACATCTTTGGTTCTAGCAGAAACTGCTGTCCACTCCTAGGGTTCCATGGTGATAAGAAAGATATTTCCAATTTTCAAATTCATTAGTGTATTGGATCTCCCCTCTATGAGCAAATGTTCGGACTGTGGCCTTGAAGCCACTCATAAGGAATTGGGGAATAGTAGAATTCTTTTGATATTTTACCCATTTTTTCTTCAAAGCCAGCACGTTCTCGAATACTTTAGGTGTTTTACGAAGTTTGAGCTTCATAATGGCTCAAAACCTCGGACGAAATCAAATCGGACGAAGTTCCAGCCAGTTCGGTGGGTTGAAGTCCTTTGGTACAAAAACAACATTGTAATCTCCATACCAGTCAAACATAACCGCTTGTTGACAAAAGGGAAGGAGACAGACGCAAAATGGTAGCAGACGCTTCTGGAGGCACTCGTCTCGGCAAATTTGCCCATTTATGGTACCCGGCGTGATGTATGGTTTGTTCATCTCCACACCCACAGATGGCCTGTCAAACTAAGAGTTTTTTGACGAATTTGTCCACCTACTTCTTTCTTACCTTCTCAGGATCAGCCAACCAAGATGCGGCAATGTAAGATTCCTGTCACGGTAATTGCTTTATGTCCGCCTTGACGTAAGTCTCGACGTCCGTCACCACGCACTTTGGTTTCGTTATCCACTCTCGGTACAGCTTCCTGGCGCGGGTTTTGGCTGCCGTGTTTTGTTTGTCGTCCCGATTTAGTGCCTTCCTAACCTTGTAGACGTGTAGACTGTTTCATTGTTTTTTTTTTTTTGAAAGACCAAATAAAAATCTCCGCCTTCTGCACCACATCGGAAGATCGGAAGGGTTCGGTCGACACTTAAATAGATAAAACTTGCCTTCACCGGATCAGCTGTCTTCAGTTTTCTGCTGCTGATCACCGCTGGGTCGTCTGGGTCTGCTCGAATGACTTTACCACCGGGACACAATTGAACGATGGACTCCCAAGTGTTATCTTATCCATCAGTGGGACGCAATTTGATTTTCCACGGAGGCGCACAAAATTTTTTGGCCGATCTGCTTTTGTTTCAATGCCAATTGCTTGACAGATTGTGATGAAATTAAATATTACACTATTAGCTTGTTTTAGACAAATTGTCAAAAACTTTTACTCACACGCAAAACTGCAACAAACTATTCATTGTGTCTCATTTTAGCCAAGTACAGTCTTTAGAATGTCATTGCGAGTTTTTTTTTATTATCGTACGGGTTTGGGCCGAAGGGTCTCAGATTGTTACGAAACATTGTGCTCGCGTAGGGTCCATGGACATATGAACAAAAACCAATATTTAGAAACTCGGGGTTGCCAGTTTTTTTTAGGAAAACTCCAATTAAAGTTTTCCGATTTTTCCGAAGATCACCTTCAAAAATTAATAACTCAAAAAGATTCATCGAAGAATATTTTTTTTTTACAAACTAGAATGAAAGTGTTGAAAAATATAATGTTAAAATAAATTCCAGGCCAGTGACAGGCCCATAATCCTTCGAGCATTTTTCAAAAACAAAAAAAAAACCATCGCCAACGTTTCATCAATATAATTTTATGAATTAATAAAAAAGTATTTATTTCAAAAAAAAATTTCATGACTCAGAGAATGGTTTTTCCAAAAAAAAAATCCTTCACTGTGGAAAATTTTGTGGGCAATTTTTTTTAATTTATATTTTTTCCAAATTTTTGAGGAAATTTCAATCTAGTTTGGAGAAAAAAAATTAGCTCCTTTATGAATTTTCGAAGTTAGTGATGTTCGAGAAAATCGTTAAACTTCCTGGCGTTTTCAACGTTCAATGCAAATTCTGTCTTATACCTCTTTAGTACTTTATTTTAATGTAGAGTCTAGATTCATTAACGTAGATTTAAAAATGGTTTGATTACGTAGATTTTAGAACAAATTTTCGATAGATAAAAACGACCAAATTCTCAATACTGTTAACAACATTTTTTCGAAGTTGCAATACACATTTAAAAAAAGTAGAGTGATTTTCTGTTCAATACTATGCACATAAATGGAGCATCACAAAACCTACAAATCGCATCATACATTATGGAAAGTTCAAAGACGTTTAATTCATTTTAGATAATGTTGCAAACAAAAGCTCGTCTTTATTACAACTATTTCATGCAAGTTGCTGCTTCGTGTGAAAGGAAATACGATTTTACATGGTCTGATAATGATAATGATCATAATGAAAATTCAGATTTTTTTTTGCTATGTAGTCATGCAATCTACACGCTAGATGAGAATACCTAGAAATCGTTCAAAAGTACCGATAATCGCTCAAAAGTGCTCATACCCAGAATATGCGTAAACATAGTTTACCTAATATTGGGTGTTAGTATTGAAGGAAGATAAATGTTAAAAATTACCGATTTTTGATCGATACCTTTTACTGAAAATTGGATATTATTTTGTAGTTGGATTTCACAGAATGCTTAAAAAAACATGATATCTAACAACTTATCCATTTGGATTAGTATTCTGAATTCTGCAATTAAGGAGGAACTAATATTAAAATGTATTACAAATATGTTTTTTTTGTTCAAAAAAAAAATTATGGAGGAATTCCAGTAAAACTAAAGTGAGGCGAAACATCGTAATATCTTAAACTGAAATTGATAATAACTTTTGAGATATATTTTAAACTGTATGGAATTGGTCAGTATCGTCATTATCGAAGATTTTCTGCCCTTGTTATCATCAATTATTTTGCTCATTATTTAACTTTTTTTTAAACCAATTTAACATTTTTCAAGAACTCGATCTACGACGTTTAACCTCACTTTTGCCTTTCCAGAATTCTTCCATTACAGAAATATTTTTTGTGCATCGACCCAATATTTTGTCACCTTTATTTTTCCCCTCTGGAGTGAAGCCGAATTGCATTTCGGGATTAACATTGGTTCACAAGGATCCGGTGGAGCTAGAATTACAAAAGAATGCAAAAGTTATTTCTTCAAATATAAGGATATGAATAAACTAGTTATTGAAGGATTGAATAATAAGAAAAAGTATGGACGAAAAGTTTGTTCCATTTTGGTAAATAATAACATCCAATATTGTTAAATGAACATAACCCAAATGTCAGTAAAAGTTACTGTTTATTATCGTTTAATTTTATCGATATTTTGGGTACTGTCCACAATACTTAATTTTAGGTAAAATAAATACCTAATTTTAGGTATTCGTGAGCAAAATCGTAGCAAAATCGGTGGTCGTTGTCAATCGTGAGCGACGTTGAAAAACTGACACATTTCGCCTTCTCGCCATGGTGCTGCTACTAGCAGGATGAGTTTAATTTTTTGCGTTATCTAATGCACATAAAGGGAATCCTAGATTTGACAGAATTTAATGGAATATTTTATGTCAATTTAAACCAGATAACGCCTGAATCTAGTCTGTTGTTTGAAAGATTGCAAACATTGTTGTATGGCGCATGCAAGATTGAAAACAATTTCATTGTTTTGTCATAAACATAGTCATTGCCACCTTTGGCTTCAAATTAATCGAGGCTTGAAATTCATTATTTTTTCTGTGTAGGGCCAACACATTAATTAGGAGGTAATCACTCTAGAAGTACTAATTTGATATTCAATAGAATTAAGTATAACAAATTAACTTTCGTGGCAAAATTCAGGATTTGATAATGCTCTATGCCGTACTTTAAACGCATATAATATGCCTACATAACTATTTACTATTGCAAAATAGAAGTTATAATCAAAGAAAACTGATCAATTTTTCCCACGATTTCGGTACAATCTTTAGCAATGACGATAAACGAACATTTTTTCGCAAAGTGATTTGTTAAGGAGACTTCGATGCGAAAATGTAGTGTAAATTTCTGTTCAATATCATGCACACAATACATAAAAAAATGCATTCTACATTGTGTAAAGCTCTGGGACATTCCACCCATTGCCGGTAATTTTGTATGCAAACGCTCATCTTTGTAAGAAGTATTTCATGCAAGTTGCTGCTTCGTGTGGAATGAAATAAACATGCTTTGATATTTACATTACAATGAAAATTCAGATTTTTTCAAACAAAAAACAAAAAAGATTTGGCAGAAATTAATGGAATATTTCATGTAAATTTAAACCAGATAACGCCTGAATCTAGTCTGTTGTATGAAAGATTGCGAACATTGTTTTATAGCGCATGCAAGATTGCAAACAATTTGGTTATTCACACTTCCTTTGGCTTGAAATTGATCGAGGGGAAATTTCACACGTTGGTTAAAAATCATTATTTTTTTCTGTGAATGTATTCAGTAATAAGCTAGCAATCCGCGGAATTCTGAGCGACATAAATCTATGTCACCACTTTTTCTACCTCATCGGCTGGTGGCAGCATGAATGTTTCGTCCGTCGTCATGGAAAACAGTTGTCGTGACATGATGGTGTAAACACTACCTTTTGATACCTTCAGTGTCAGCTATCTCTTCAAACTTCAGTTTGCGATTTTCAGGATTTTTTTCAATATTTTCCGGTTCAGCCTCATCGTTGTCCGTACGATCACGTTTGAAATTGGCAAACCATCGTTTGATGGTTGTTTTCGATGGGAGTTCGAATAACATTTTTCAAGCCACGCTTGGGCTTGAACGGTGTTTTTTCCCATAAAAAAACAATGATATATCACGAAATTGCTTTAAATCCATCGTTTTTAAGAATGGCAAAAGTAGCGTCAATTAAACCACTGTAACTCGATACATAGTAAACCAGATGTCATGAAATTTTGACAGTAATCATTCGAAGGTTGGTACTTTTGAAAAATTATATGGATATTTTATTAGTGGCGCCATCTAGAAGTTAGGCCTGGGACTTATTAACCGATGTGTTACCACCACTGGTCTTTAGTGATTGATGTATCAAATTTTATTCAAACCTGCTCAGTTGCTTAAGTACTAACTCGGAGCTATATTATGCACCTCTCCACATGTCTCTAAAGTATGTGTCGGACTAAAATTTCTACCTTATCCTCACCAGTTACTAGGACGTGTCCTAGACAGCTCTGGTCTGTTGGAAGGGGACACATCCTTTATCTAAGTTGTAGGGATTGTTCAAAACTAGCTAAGTTCATGCTATGCAATTTATAACTAAATTATCATATCCTTTCAATACTGTTTAGAACCAGCTATTTGAGAGCGAATCTAATTTTCGTGGGGAAAATCCGCCTTAGAGAAGTATCACCGATCGAACAACAACAAGGGCACAGTTATCATAATAATCCATTTCTAATGATTTCTAAATGAAACAAAATGATTTACACCTAACAGCTTTCATCTTGTCAGTAGACTGAAAAGGTCAGCAAACATTAACAACATGGCCACCAATCATCGTAAAATGTTTCTAAATTCCAATCCCGCCCATGAACAACTCCATCATTCGACACCTCAACAGCCTGATGTGACACTAATGATGGAGACGCATGGTCGATATCTCATTTACATTGACCGACAGCCATGTAGGTGCCGAACGTTTCAACGACAGATGTTTATTTATTTTGTGTGATTGGGAAGGGTGATCTTTTTTTTTCTCTATGTTTCGTTGGGGTTATTAACGCGCACTCATCGAGCCATCAACGAAAATAAAAATGTTTTTCCTGTTCGTCAAATGCGAAAACCACTCGATGCAAACGGGAAGACAAACATCACTTTACATCCAAGCACTGTGTGTGTGGGGTAAAACATACGATTCAGGTGGAAAAGGTTTTTCCGCGTGAGAGTTTTCCCCTACCCACGAGCGAGGACAAATCACTGTATTAAAAGCATCAACACCTCTTATAGATTGCCACCATGATGCTAGACTGAAGTGCAGAAGGAGGGGGCCCCAGAGCAAGCTGGAGAGTGAAATCTAGTCGCTGGTTCCAATTCGTTGGCACCGTTTCAACTTACCAACTGGTATGCCAACCGGGCCAAATGATTTGGAATGTTGACTCCCGAAAAATTTCATTCGTCCACTTGTCATTCCCCGGAACACGTCGCACAGGTACTCCGATGGATTTGTAAATGTTTATTTTTACATCACTACGAGCATCCATAAAAGTCATTCAGAAGATTTATTTCTTCGAGGTGTTTCTCCGGTTGTTTCAATTTCTTTTTTCCGCATCGAATTTTACTCCACCATCAGTTAACAGCGAACAGGGAACGAGCTCACTTTCGCTTAGCTACCGTGGTGACATAGAACAGATGTTACTATATGCCGTTTTCTGCGAGAAGAATGTGCAAAATTGTCTTGTTGCCATTGAGGTACTTACGAGCGGGTGGAATTCCAACCGCATTAGATCGGTTTTTTGGAATGTTTTACAGCTGCTTCCTCGATTGAGTCATTTATTAATTCCATACGTAACGTTAGGAAAGAATACGCCCGGAATGAGAAAAGGAAATCGATGACTAATTAGGTCTTTTCTACGCATATCAGCTGAATCCACATAAGATGTTGTTATTCTAATACCATGCCATATACAATTCGACTCAAGTTTCTTTGATGATTTACGAAGGGTTCTTCGTTTCTTCAATGCGCTCGTATCCATCACCATTAGTTAGTAAGCTGTCCACACTTCGGTGATCAATCGGAGTTGTGCTGAGTAGATAATTTATCGCTGATTACTCTTTTACACTCTTTTCTCCCATCGACTTACCATTGGTAATAACAGCACACTGAAGGAAATCCTGGGCGCCCTCGACGATAAGCTAACAAATGACGATTTGGATGGCATGATCAATGAAATTGATGCTGACGGTTCGGGAACCGTTGATTTTGAGGGTAAGCAATTCCCACCCACCCCCCTCCCCCCACACTGAGTATGCTAATCATTTTCTTCTCTTCTTACTTTCTTTTTAATACGCTTTACAGAATTCATGGAGATGATGACGGGAGAATAAGCTCTTATTTTAACCGACGCCAAAAGTTCCCCAACACGATTCACACCCTTGCCAGCGAAGAGAGTTGCGAAAACCAATACACAAAGCATCGATATTTTAGCATTAGTAGCGATTTCCAACATTAGAAATATCTGCATGGCCACCAAATAGCAATATCGTCAATGCCTACCAGCTGTTACTTCGCTGACGTACCACTGCTTAACATTTAATTTGGAGTTCCCGAGAAACTACCCGAAGCATACTGAGTAGATCAGTATTTTGATTTTCAATCGTGCCACATCACCATGAAATGAAGAACGCCAACACAATCGACGAGCAACACCTTCTAAGGGAATGAATGTTACCCTTGCTACTCAATCAAAAAAAAATTCCAACCGATTTTTCATTTCCCTTCCGAGAAGATTCTTTTTATTCATTTCTTTTTTTTACTTCCTTCAACCGTTTCTATCTGGAAAATATTTTTCACCTTCTGTTTTTTTCCATCACTATCCTTCCTTTTCCCACGCTCTACTTTTAAATTCAAATTGACTTGCAATTGAATTTGCTCTTTTAAATTGCGCTCCATCTTGTGCCACTAAGCCTTTGCTATCGCTGCTTGTTTTTTTCTCTCTATCCTAGCAATGTTCAACATCTGTTCTTGTTTTTCCCCATCCTGATGTTTTTTACTATACTCCTCTGTTCTTTCTCTGTACTCATCACATTCAATTCTTCCTATTAGGTTGGCAATTTCTGACAATGATGATGAAATGCATCTTGCAAACATATGTACCACATACAACAAATTCGTATTGTTCAATGTAGATAGTATAAGAAATGGTATGACTACGACAAATAAAATGCTGTTATTTATTTATTTCCGTGTTTGAACCATTTATGATGACTGCCTAAAGGAGATGGCGATACAAAAATAAAGGTATCTTATAAATTAATGTTGAATGCAAATTCATATTGATATCTGAAGAACTTATCTCAACAAGACAGCCAACTTACAGGATATTAGCTGAATTCGGTGCGAGCCTTGCTATGCTAGCAACTGAATGAATGAAAATTTAGTAGAACTGGCGAGTTTTTGTTTATTTTAGGAATGAGATTTGTTAAAATATTTTCGTTTGCATATTGTGCAAAATAACACGTAGATGTGTGTTTTTCATTCAACCCTCTGATCGTTAGTTTCTACCATGGTTTTTTTTCTGTGTAGAAGAATTTCAAAGAAAAAACATTTATCTTGAAACTACGCCGTAGCCTGTCAGTTTGGACGTAATTTTGTCTAACATAATCTTGGATTTACTTCTTGTGCATAATGTAGAGTAACTCAAGCATCTCCCATTGTTGACTAAAAAAGGGTTAAAACTTCTATCAGAATATGCCTCTTATCTCAGAAATACACATTGTGTGTTTTAGTTGCCTGGATTATTCTCATGTTTGGTTGAAATTTCTATTCCTTTTGTATAAGATCCCCTCACCCTCCAGAGAGGGGAGAGGTCTCGAACAACCATAGAAAAAAATCCTGCCACCAAACAACCCCACATGTTGGTTTCGTTTGATTCATTACAGGGTGCGGTAGAAAATAATGCGAAAATTTGTTCTATTTCTTTCAAATCCCATTTTCAACTAATTCAAGCAATAATATCAACATTTTCGAGTGCAGTTATCTTTATAAAGTCCTTTTAAACAAATTTATTCAATGTGTCCTCCATTGTCATTAATAACATCCTCGAGCCGACGCCGGAAGCCAGACCATGCCTTTCGGACGTAGGCCACCGACATTGACTGCCATGTGCGTGTTATGGTTAACTTCAGAGTTGTCACACTAGGGTGTGATGTTTTGCAGGCTCATGCTTCAACATATGCCCAAATCGAATAATCCAACGGATTAAGATCTGGACTGCTAGGGGGCCACAAATCCTTCGGCCAAAACTTCATGTTATCGTTCAACCATTGTTGGGTTCGATTGGACGTGTGACACGGCGCTCCATCCTGCTGTAGGACAACGTTTTGGTCCTCGAAGAAGTTGGCCTTCATTCAGGGAAGCACTTGGTCCTTTAAAATGCCGATATTCACTTCGGTACTGATTTTTAACTTCAACATCAATGGAAACAGGCGGCATTTTCAAACCGTTGGACGCCACCAAGCCAAACATCATGACACCAGCCAGATGTTTGGTTTGAAATTTGAATTTCACTTTTTCCGGAACGTTCTCCATTTTCTACGGTGAAATGAACCGGTCCGTGCGGCCAGAGCATCGATGCTGAAAAGCTTTTCGTCGGAGAACAGAATTATCATTTTTTTCCTTCTTCAACAAGGAAAGCAATCTCTTAGAACGAGTCACTCGTAGTTCCTTGACCCGGTCCGTAATCAAGTGGCGTTTCACTCTGGCTCTGGAAGATGCATGCAGGTCTTCTCCGATGATTCTCCGCATGGATTTCTCCGAAATATTGGCTTCCTTTGCAAATTTTCTTATGGAGCGCACCGGGTTGCGAGCAATTTTTGCACGGACCGATTTGTTCACGTTCGGCGTGCGTGCAAAGCGCGGACGTCCGCTTCCTGGCTTCCGCTGCTTAGGACCATCCTGCAGGGACTTTTTTATGCGATTAATTGTTGCCAAATGGCACCCTACCACCTTGGCAATCTCTTTCGGCTTCTTCTGGGCGAGCAACAAACTGGTGATCACTTCTTTCGCGAACATTTTGACGAATTTGCAATAAAACAAATTGAATGTTTGGATGCAGCACTTGAAAGTAAACATAAACAAATATACTTTCGACAGAAATTAGTCACTAGCTACACGAATTAACCCAATAATCAAGTTTGAACAATTTCACATTATTTTCTGCCACACCCTGTAGCTCTAGAGATATTCAGAAAATTTTGTTTCATTTTTCATTTCAAAGTGAAGAGGTCTCGAACCACCGCAGAAAAAAGTAGTTGTCAAAGCTAGTTGTCAAATTCTGTTTTCAGAAAACAGACATTTCTGTTTTCAAAAACCTCCACATGCCAAATTTTGTTCCATCGCCTTGATTAGTGCTTGAGTTATGCAGAAATTTATATTTCATTTGTATGAGAGCAATCTCTTCTATATAAGGGAGAGGTATCAAACTACCATAGAAACATTTCAAAACCTCTATATGCCAAATTTGGTTCCATTTGCTTGATAAACTCTCGAGTTATTCATAGATTTGTGCTGCATTTGTATGGGACTCTCCACCTTCCTGACGGGAAAGGAATCTCGATCCATTATATGAACCTTCTCCAGTTCCGAAAACCCTTAAAAAAACCATAACAGGGATAGGGACAATTCTCATGTTTGGTATATCATTTGTATTTCATTTGTATGAGAGGGGAGGAGGGGTCTCAACCACTGTAGAAACATTTCTCACCTTAAAAATCTTCCGCATACCAAATGTGATTCCGTGTGCTGGATTAATTCTCGAGTTATGCATAAAAATCTGATACATTTGTGTAAGAGCCATCCCTTCCTGATAGAATAGAGGTATCAAACCACCATCGAAACATTTCTTGTCTCCAAAAACCCTCACATGCCAAATTTGGTTCTGTTTGCATGATTAGCTCTCGAGTTATACAGAAATTTGTGTTTCATTTGTATGGGAGTCCCCCCCCCCCCTCTCTCCTCCCTCTCCAGACGAGAACCTTCTCCGGCCCCAAAAACTCCTGCATAAAAGTTTCATAACAGAAGGAATAATTCTCATGTTTTGTTTAAATTTATGTTTCATTTGTATGAGACCACCTCCCCCCTAACAGAAAGAGGAGGGTTCGTGAATCACATATTTTGCCTCCCTACATGCCAAATTTGGTTCCATTCGCTTGATTAATTCTCGAGTTATGCAGAAATTTCAGTTTCATTTGTACGAGCCCTAGCAAAGGATTATATCAAATTGATAACAAGTTCTAATACCAGGTTATCATTTTTTGATCAGTCAATATGTTATCATTCAGGCTGAATAAACAGCCAAAATAACAGAATGAATAACAAAAAAACACTCGTTGAATACCATAATAATAACTTATTTAGTTATCATTGAGAACAACTTGATAACAAATCCAGCAAATTTATTGAAATAGTTTCAAATTATGTTATCAATTTGAAATCAAATTCTCATGCAAATAACTGAAAAACATATTTTGATTAATAGAAAAATTTCTTGTTCAAATGTGCTGGAAATCTTTATAGTTTTACAATTTATAACGTTAATTAAAAATAGTGTGTTCAAAATGATAACATATGATAACAAGATTTGCCAATGGTGACTAAATTTGTTATGCGATAACAGCGGAAATCAAAATGATAACTGGGATAACAGAACTTGTTACTTATATGATATCAGCTTTTTATTTTCCTTTGCTAGGGGAGCCCCCCTTCCACTATGGTACGAAAGGACAAATTTCACGACAAAAATCGATAACTCGAAAAATATTAACCTTAGACAGATGGTGTCTTGGGAAGATTTAATTTGCAAAATTAGATCTATCTTTTGGCATGAGTGGTGACTAGGGTGGTCCTTTTTTGTTCATAATAAAAATTTCAACTTTTTATTGCTGGGCTTCAAATGGTGAGTTGACAACTTGGCAGGAGGGTGCGACCGACCTCTGGTCCTCACAAGTTCCTACCTCACGCCTCCACGAGTCATATGATCACAAAAGACTGCCAGCTGAAACATGGAGACGCTGGTTGGCGTAGCTCTGGGCAATGTTGTCAATCCGACAATAGCGAAGTGAGGGGTGCGACCGGTACATCATATCATAATTTTCCATTCTCATATCTTTCAGGTCTTCCAGGTCGTCAGGTATTACAAAATAATTTAAAATTTAAAATTCTTTTTTTCATGGCGGTCATACATTGCCTAAATTTTCTGGTTCATAATGGATGCGCAAGTTTGTCTACAATTGCAACAAAACAGCAGTCGGCAACATGTAATTTTCAATTCATATTACAATATACCCTCACTATATATTTTATCTTATAGGACATTGTTTATTCATAGCCTAATTCTGTATATTTCATTACATGTATTACGCCAGAAAGGTAAATTTCTCTCAGGTACCATACAGTTTAGAGAGGAGGTCTTGCGGTTATAGGATGATCATCTTCTGGTAGAAGCATCAGTAAGAATGGGGATCATTTTTCAGCTGTATCTAGCACCGTCGGAGTGGCCTTCTCGAAAGTAGCAATGGATGTATATATAGATGTGTAGATACTAGTATGTGTTATTATATGATGCATGTTTTTTACAAGCTCTAGCATATTTTCATTAATAGAAATGTTGACGACTCTCTCGACCGCTCAACCTTTAATTCCTTCATTATATTTTCCATTAAATGGCGTAATATGACCTTAACATTTCAGTACACGATCATCAACTACTATTTGAGCGGTTCAGAGGAACACAGCTGTTCATCATTATTAATTGCATATCATACATATAATATTATGGAAGAAGTAATAAAATAATTAATAAAATTTTAATTGCTTCAGTTTGGTGATCCGGCTGGTATAATTATTTTATTAAATTATATCAAATAATAATCAAAATTAATAAATGCTCTTCATTCCAGAAGGTTATATATCTATATGTCATGATTAAATACGTAATAATATAATATTATGGTTTTATATACAATTGAATGCTTTATTGATATTTATACCTCAATGAATAACAAGATGACCTTCACATTCCAGAG
Organism: Aedes japonicus; assembly: GCA_034211315.2. NCBI lineage: Eukaryota > Metazoa > Arthropoda > Insecta > Diptera > Culicidae > Aedes > Aedes japonicus. Next base: position 20,638 of record JASCZW010009902.1, read on the forward strand.
ATACAGTCACCCATCAGTGATACAAAGTGGTACGAAGCTGCATATTATTATTACTGCCTTAATATTATTATTTCAGCAGGTTAATTAATTTAGCTTAACATGGTTATCATAGGCTCGTGAACTCCAACTATTACATAATTTAACCAAATATCCTTATATAATTTTTGCTCTACTATATAATCATATATAACATATTATTATTACATTACATCTATATTTATATAAATATAATAAATACTGGGTTGGGAGGGAGCACCAGGGTATCATTCAAGCTGAAACTGGACGATGGTTTGATTGACTGCCTGAGTCTAGGAGGAACAAACAGTATCATTTCTTATCCTACCGATTCGAGTGTGGTGCTGCGAGTTCTACTCCAACAGTTTCAGGGAGAGTGACGCGCCCTTCTTAACAAGCCATCCTGTAGAAAGCTTAATGAGTATTGCGAATTGTGTTATTCGATTTGTTGGATCATATCGTTGGAAGGAGATTCTTAATTTCCCGTGGATTTCGTGTAAGTGTCTCTGCTTACGGGTCCACCCTCCGTTTTTGGCCCTTCATACAGCGATAGTGCGAATTCAGATCGGTGGCCCAATTTGATCTTGCTGTTAAGTGGAGCTGCATCCAAGCCAAGGGCTAGAGGGGATGGTGGCTACCATACATACATACATAATAAAAATTTCAACTTTCTATTGCTACGATCAGAGTGGTTATTTTGGTTCTACAGAATTATAGATATTTTAATTTAATGAAACATTGCTGAAGAAATCTAACTTCTATCTCATCTACGCACCGTTTTAACAGTTTTTCTGACTTTCCCTTAGGATGGGAATTGGAAAATAGTTTTTATCTGTAACTTTTTCATTAATATTTGAATTTGATACTTTGCATAAATGACTTTTAGAGTATAAATTGACACATATTTGGAGATAAAGATAGTTGTTGCTATTGTGTAAAATATAACTAATGTGTAATAGATTAAAGAAACTGCAGCGTTCATGTCTATTTGTACGCGTTGACATGTTCACATTTGTTTACTTACATTTATTTATTTACATCAATATATTTTATCTTAATGTATTAACACTGTTAATTTCATGTGTTTATTTACATAAGTTTATTAGCAATGTAAATATATAAATGGTAATATGCATATGTAAATGACTAAAATATTTACCTGCACTTAGTAATTCAGAAAAGCACCAAAAATGAAAAGTGCCACTAAATTATTACCTGCGCCAACAAATACGTGTGATCAGCATTAAAAATTAGGAATGAGCAACAAGATCGAGAAAGATCTTCGGATAATCTAATTGCACCGGTAAATCTGTCAAGTCAAGCAGCTTACTAGTATATGCGCAATTGAATATGGCGTATTTCCGCCAAATTACGTAATCTTGAGCACTAAACTATTCGCATATGTCTCTTTAATTTATTGATTTTCCCATAAAAACAGTAAAATGAGCAATAGATAATGAATAACCATAAATATCCATTGCTCATTTTACTGTTTTTATGGGAAAATCCAACAAAAATTAAAAGACATATGCGAATAGTTTAGTGCTCAAATTACATAATTTGGCGGAAATACTGCCATATTTAATTGCACATATACTTATAGCTGTTGCTTTATTTGATCAGATTTCACTCGGTCACAATTAGATTATCCAAAGATCTTTTCTCATCTTTTATTGCTCATTCCTAATTTTTTAATGCTGATCATACATTATTTGTTGGCAACAGGCTCTTAATAATTTAGTGGCACTTTTTTCATTTTTTATTGCTCAAATCTCTCTTTAATTGATGATTAATTATGTTGCCATATGTAAATACATAACGTGAATGTATTTGATGTACATAAATGGAAGCAAACAAATTAAAATATATAAACACAGATAAACATACAAAACACTCGCAGTTTCTTCATCGATTATCCATTAAACGGTAATTTCAAATGTTTTCAATTGGTGGTATAACCACAGGTAGTTCTTATAGCCGATTTTATAACGTTTGACGTTAACATACTACTGCCATCTGTTAGCTTGATCATCGATCACAGTGTGCTGAACAAATGGCTTTAGCTTTTTTAAATGACGATGATTTGTAGATCAAAATCGTTTGATGTGTTATGTCTGTTTGTCTGTGATATAAATGTTAGTAAATAAACGGAGATAGGCTAATATTAAAAATATAAACATTTTCATAAAAACTCGCGTTGTTACGCTATTTGATAATAATCATTGATGCTGTTGCCGAAAATGATGCATAAAATAAGCAAAACTATCAGTTCCAAAACGAGCTTTTCTCCTAAAGGGGACAAAAGGGGACAAATGATTTTCCACAGTTCTTGTAGATGAAAGTTTGTACTTTCAGTTCGCATCCTCGTGTGATTTGCAAAGTGGGAAGTGTGAAATCTTGCGTTTTTTTTACAATTAAACTCTACAACTTTTTTTACACAATAGCTAGCAAACTATCTTTTATCGTCAATTTATGTGTCAATTTATACCCTAAAAGTCATTTATGCAAAGTTTTCAAATTCAAATTAAATTAAAAAAGTGACAGAAAAAAACTGTTTAAGTCCCACCGTAAGGAAAGTCAGAAAAACTGTTAAAAAACGGTACGTAGATGAGATAGCAGTTAATTTTTTCAGAAAAATTTCATTAAATTAAAATATCCATAGTTCTGTGGAACCAAAATAACCAAAAATAACCAAAATAACCAAATACAGCGATTCCACGGAAAAAGAATAGAGTTGAAAAAAAAGTTGTCCGATTTTGTTCAAAATTGCTTGGTATGTTCTTCATTGAAAATAATAAGACCTGTATTTTTTATCATTTTATTAGGGTGACCATATTCCCAGGGTTACCAGAAAAATCGAAATTTTTCGAAATTTTTTATTTAAAAAAATCGTAAATTTTGAACTCGCTGGTTCGATTGTCGATGTTTTTTATAAATAAAAAGATTTGTATTTTTTTGTTTTTATTAAAAATATAGGTTAAAATAATTAATGTACTAGAACTAGCTAAAATGGTCGATATATTCGTTTTGTATGATTTTCAAAATGTTGACCATCAACGACTATTTATGTTTATATTTTTTTATAAAATTCAAACATTTTTACATAAAATATCAAAATCTCAAATGTTCATTATTTAAATTAATGTTTAAAACCCTTAAGGTTAAGAAACTTATTCCTAACCATTTAAAAACGTATCTTGACTTTGCTTTTAAATTACTCTGTCAAAATCCTACAGAGAAATGTAGGTTGAAATCTGTGAGTATTGCCCGGGTACGCAGACATCTGGAGAATGACCTGATGAATTTTCTGAAAACATCGATTCCTTAGAATTCAAACAATAGAAGCAAATAGATCGTTGCCATCTAAATTCAATGCAGAAGAGCTTTAGAAACATTTCTAGAAAAATTAAGCGAATTATCTCCGCATAAATTTATTGCAGAGCAACAAGGTAACTACTTAAAACAACTTAAAAATAATTTGGAAGCAATTGACTGCATTATCATCGTTCGTGACATAATCTGATAGATTAAATTTGACTAAAATATTTACCTGCACTTAGTAATTCAGAAAGCACCAAAAATGAAAAAGTGCCACTAAATTATTAGGCCTGTACCAACAAATAATGTGTGATCAGCATTACAAATTAGGAATGAGCAATAAAGATGAGAAAGGATCTTCGACATCTAATGTAGACCGGTAAATCTGTCAGACAGCAACAGCTATTAGTATATGTGCAATTAAACATGGCAGTATTTCCGCCAAATTAGTAATTTGAGCACTAATCATTCGCATATGTCTTCAATTTTATTGATTTTCCCATAAAACAGTAAAATGAGCAATGGATAAATAAATAACCATATAAATATCCATTGCTCATTTTACTGTTTTTATGGGAAAATCCAATAAAATTGAAAGACATATGCGAATAGTTTAGTGCTCAAATTACATAATTTGGCGGAAATACTGCCATATTTAATTGCACATATACTAATAGCTGTTGCTTTATTTGACAGATTTACCGGTCACAATTAGATTATCCGAAGATCTTTTCTCATCTTTTATTGCTCATTCCTAATTTTTTAATGCTGATCACACATTATTTGTTGGCACAGGCCTTAATAATTTAGTGGCACTTTTTTCATTTTTTATTGCTCAAATCTCTTTTAATTGATGATTAATTATGCTCGCCATTAAATTTGGTATAAAACAAATTTGCTGTTAGTCAGTCATTTTCGAAATTATTCTGTGGTTGTGCGCTTTCTGTTTATATTGAGAAAGTTCCTCTTTCATCGAGAGCCCATACCATCTCGATAGGTCGCAACTTTGGGCAACGCTGGTCGGCGCAATTCCTGCGTTCTCAATTCACTTTTATAACCATTACAAAACATATTTGGCGAATAGTGGACAAGATGCCAGATCAGGCCAGAATAGCGAGGGGAGGTCGTGGCGGGTTAGGAATGGAAACAACGCTTTTTTTAGGCATTCTTCACGATATATTTCCTTGTTTACCGTTCCGGTAGTGACGAACCTTGACTTACCCGCCAACCACAGCTGCATATAACCTGCCAAACCAAACATTTCAGCCCTGTCTCTTCTCTCGTCCTTTGCCAGTAATGCCTAGTATAATAAGATATCTCCTGGAAGCGTTTATAGTGACCTGTTAATATGCCTATCATTCATGACGCAGAAAATCCCCGTCAAAGATTCATGATGCACTTGCAGTCTGTCTTGTCACGTAACATCTATCATCATTATCAATATTCGGCATACCTGTTTGAATCTGGGACATGCCTATATTTGCCACAGCACGTACCGAAAGATCTGAACTTCCTGCAATATCTATTTCCGGTGAAATTCCTGAGATCCATTTTGCCTGTCTAAATCTTCCTGGCTATTGTCAACGTGCATCGAAAGACGAAGAATGTTATGGATTGGTAAATATTTCTGTTGCCTTCCATGTTCACAGATCTGCATGTTCATTGCATACCGCAACATATTGATTTCGCACATGCCCCACAGTATCAGACGTTCATGTTCAGTCTGATACTTGGTGTAGTAACCAAACTGACATTGCACTTCGTTATGTGCTCCTGGTATAGATGCTGGAAGGTTGCGCGATATCCGTTACGTACTTATCGATAAAAATTGAAGATGTACCTGAAAGTTTCGCCCGTTTTCACTTCGTTTATATCGACTGCCATATGAACTTTTATTATCAGTTTTTCAAGAAAGGGCATATGATTATCACGTCTGTTCTGCTGCGTTTCGTCTTCATCGACTCTCTGCATTCGATCTAAAAGCCATCGTCAAAAAACTGGATTTGATGAATAAATGAATATGACAACAAAACATCAGTCCGCGAAATATTCTACGCGGTTGATCAGCATTCCAGAGACATTTAGGGGCGACCAGATACCTTGCTGAGAACAAGCCCATTTCAGTAATTTTGGGCACGATGGTTCATCAACTTCGAGGCATGAAAATTACGATGGCAATGCAAAGATAAAATCCCACTCATTTTCGTTATGATCCATTGATCGTGCCATGACACATATGCCTCTGTTTGCCTCGAAATATTTGTTCCTAAAGACAAACTGTTTTACACGATTCTATGATTTTACAATAAACTACTGTCAAACTAAAAACTCACTACTAGGTACTCACTGTACAAACACTTCCATAATGTTGAGTTCATCTAAACTTAACTTCTAATAACGAAAAAAGGAATGAGATGAAAATGCCCCGACGAGTTATATCCATCTGCGCGGCAGGTACCTTTCGGATGCTGCCTTTAGATCTTCCCAGTCTACTGTACGCTCAGCCAGTCTCGCTAATGATCACAGTTTCATTTCAAGCATCCGAAGTTTCACGCATCATTCAGCCTAACATAAAAGCATAGAAACGAGAAGAATGGAAAATGCCTCTCTGATCAAGGCGGCATGATGACTTCCGTAACGAAACCGCCAAAAGCCAACGAGTAGCTCAAGGTCGGCACAGTTCGACGGCGTTTCAGTGCTATACCCCAGTATCATCCGGTAGACAACAAACAAAATCTCAAAATTCCCATTTATCTTCACCGTTCTGATTACAAAATACCTTGACTGTCCATAAAACACACTTGCTCTCTGACGCATTAGCTTTAATCAGCAGCAAATCCCGCAGACTGCGAACAAGAAGCAGGGCGAGTCCGGCATCAATGGTAGATCACTCGCTTCACCTGCATCGCGTTGATACCGGTGCAGAAATATTCATCATCCTATCATCAACGTCGCTCGTCGTCAAAAAGTAACGACAAATTAATTACGGCAGCGAAATATAACGGAGCCATTCCGCCCTGCACGACGCGAATGGACCGAGATTCGCGCTCAGTTGTGACATCCCATGAAATTACGTGATGGAATATGGTCAGAGACTCACATACTAGTGCGGATTGCGGCTGATTGTATTCATGTCGTGTTTCTGAAGAGCCTTGTTCGTTTCCGCTGACATCTGGGAAGGGGCCCACTGCAGGGTTGCACTGACCTTGAACATGCCCATGAGATGCTGATGATGATGAATCAGTTCCAGGCTCCATTCACCTAAGTTACACTGGGGCCATTTGGGCATGATTCATGATTGAATGAGCCATTCTCCACACTTCAATTCCTGCAGACATATCCAGCCACTCAAGATGTCACTTCATAACTGCCTGGGTATCTCGATCTAACAAGGAATCCATACATCAATGCCTATTCAACTGAGCTGTCAGATGTTATTTACGCCATTAGTTTCCACTCATCATTCCGTCGGTATATTTCACTCACAGTTCTTTTCACAGTTTGCCAGATCACACGAAATCGGCGGCACTGAGGACAGCATACTGAACAGAACAGGTAATAGTTTAGCTCCATATGAACGGTCCACATGTCGGTATCTATTGTAATTTGTGATGTCCGATTAATGCAAGCATGCTGTTCATGTTACAGGGTGTATGAAAATTCCAATTTAAATAACGATTCTGCACGCCGTGTTTCTTCTTCCAACCTTAGATGAATGTTTGATCATGATCGACGATGCACAAGTTTCGGGGAATCCGGCGTTGAGTCAGATCTTTGTTCCGAACATCTATGGTATGCGTGGAGCGGCGGCCAGCATGTACGAAATAAACTGAAGGCAGTTCATCAACTTTGAGCTTCATCAGAATCAGCTAATGAACTATCTCGCAATTGAAAATCTCAGATGTAATGACAGAACTTGCCTTTGACAGGATTACCTTTGCTCAATTAAGGCCTTGTTTTGTCTTTCCACACATCATCATTGTCTCATTCAGAAGTATACTAATTTCAAGATAAGCGATCTGATACAGATCGCTGACATAGCACATTTATGTTACCCCGGTAATTACCAGTAGCAAAGATCCTCCCATTTATTTCACGATAAGTTAGAATAAAACTTGCATACTGTCTGTAAATAAAGGTAGCTAGACAGTTTATATGTTTGCAGCGGGCCAAGGCATAGTAACTTGTTTCATGATGGATGTAAGGTTGCATTGACACGTACGTTCCACCCTCGAAATAGAATTGAATAAATTTTGATTCTTCAGGCCTGATTTGATTGCCCTTTTGCATTAGATCCCAAAGGCCTCTAGTATTGATCTGCACTGTTAAAATATCTGATCAGCGTTTATATACAGATAAGGCCTGTTCAGGCGGAGGACGAAATATTTTCAAATGCTTGTTATTTTACTAAGCATCAAATATCAACGTGCTCAGCAAAACTAGACATCTCTGGAAGATTCCCGACTATCCGCTACACTGTGTGACTGCGGGATCCGAGTCTCCTGTAGCATGCAAGTCATATTCAAATTTCCAAAATCAGTAAATATATCAAATCATAATTCCTGCAAACTGTACCAGAGATATTCCCGATTCCTGATTCTCATACCGGCCACTTAAGGAGTCTTACATTGATGGTTTCAATAAAAGGCCCGTCTCTGTTTGTTGCTGATACCAGCACTTAACAGACACTTAGACGCCAAAGCAGAAGTTTAACTATTTTGACGGAATTTGTTTCATCGTGCACTAATACACTGACAGATGACTGTCAGTTTTATACTGAATCATAATGTTTGAGATAAATACGGAGTGAATAATATACATTAGAGTTTTGATTTTTCTATTCTGTTTAGGCATTACGAGGACTCTTATAGTCGATTTTGTTCACTATTTGGAGCAATATGTCTATAAAGTCCCTCGTAGTACTCAGAATAGAAAAATCAAAACTTCTAGTGTCCTTATCAATTCACCCATGTTTATCTCAAACTGTTATGATTCAGTATAAAACTGACAGTCGTCTGTCAGTGTATTGAATTACACGATGAAGTAAATTCCGTCAAAATTAAGTTAAGCTTCTGCTTTTTACGGCGTCACAGAAGTGTCCTGTTTAAGAGATTAACAATCCTTTAACAAACGAAATAAGACAGTCAAACGCACAAGCATCCAATGATGAACACATTGAAACCATCAGGTATGCATGTAATGGATGGAACTTGATCCCGTAGGGCCTCCTTAAGTGGCCAGCATGGTCAGGGAATCTCAGAATGTCCCTTCTGAAAGACAGTTTTGCAAAATCATGAAGTTTGATATGTTGCAATCCAGTTTTTGGAAAAGATTTGAATATGGCCGCTTTTTCAGAAGAACTCGAATCCCGCATGAGTGGCCGGTATGGTCAGAAATCTTCAAAATGTCTAGTTTTGCACGTTGACACGTTGATGAAGTTTGATGCCCAATGCGTCTTTCGCATTTGAAAATATTTCGTCCTCCACCCCTGGACAGGTAGTTATCGCAGTATCTCCGCCTTGGAATCCGAAACCTCGGATATTTTCGGTTTAACCAGTGCAGATCTACATACAGAATACTTTGGGATCTAATGCAAAAGACCCAATCAAAATCCGACTGAGAATCAAAAATTTTGAATTTGAATTATTCTAATTTCGAAGGGGTTGGGGACGTACGTGTCAATACAACGCACTTTACATCCATCATAAACAAGTTACTATGCAGCCAACCCATACAAGCAATATTTTTCTTCAATACATTACCTTTATCTTGAACAGTATTGAAGTTTTATTCTAACTTTATCAGGGTAGCATAGTACGAGAAGTCTTTTACTACTGAGTAATTGCCGGGGTACAGCACGTAAATGTATGCCCCATGTAATCGCTTGATCTGTATCAGATCGCTTATCTTTGAAAGTAGATACTTCTAGATAATGAAACAATGATGATTAGTTAGCATGGAAAAACAAAAAACAAGACTTATTGAGCAAGTAATCACTGTCAAAATAATTTCAAATTCTATAAATGCATCTAATTTTTCATTACGGATTAGTTCATTAGCAGTTCTGATGAAAGCTCAAGGGGACATTATACACCTCAATTCATTTCGCCTACATGTAGCCCACCGCTCCATACGTGCCATAAATGTTCGGAGCAAAATCACAGTAACTCAGCTAACACCGAGGTTCCCAAGCTTTTTCATTACATAAATAGAATCACCCATCCAACATTCATCTAGGGTTGGGAAGGGGCAAGCGAATACACGGCATGCAGAATCGTTATCTAAATTGAATTTTTCGCTACACCACCATAACATGAACAGCACGCCCACGTGTCGGACATGCAAATTTTAACTGTAAATACCGACGTAATGAACCGTTCGCATGTTCGCTTAATTTTATATTCTGTTCAGTGCATGCATCTTTTTCAGGTACCACCAGTTTCATTGTGATCTAGTAAACGTAAAAAACATGCGGAAAGTACCGACAGGTGGTGGCGAGAACTAATAGCATATATCTTTGCATCTGACAGCTCGAATTTGAATAAACATTGTTGTTTATGAGACCTCCCTAGTCAGGTCGGATACGGAGCAGTTATAGAGAAGTGACATCTTGAAGATGGCTGGGATCGTTGCATGTCTTACACAGGAATTGAAATTATTGGAATGATGATTGCTCTTCAAATTATATTCAATCATGAATCATGCTTAAATAGCCCCAATTTACTAAATTAATGTATCCTGGACTGATTCATCATCATCAACATCTGTGGGCATGTTCAAGGTCAGTACAGCTGCGAAGTGGATTTTACTTCCCAAATGTCAACCCAACAACAAAACTCTTCAAAACGACATGAACACAATCAACCACAATCACACTAATTATGTACGAGTCTCTGACCATATTCCATCACATAATTTCATTGGGATAATCTGCTTAGTCACGTTATCTCCGATTCCATTCGCATCATTGCAGGGCAGAGTGGCTCCATTATATTTCACCCCACCATGAATAATTTGTCATTACTTTTTGACGACGAAAACGACGTTGATGATAAGGATGATGAGGCTGATACCGCCGGCTATCCAACGTGCCCACGATGCAGGATGAGCCCGAAGTGATCCCCTTGAAAGCTTTCCATTATTCTCAGACTTTCGCCCCTGCTTCTTGACTACACGGTCTGCGGGATTTGCTGCGTGATATAAAGCTAGCCGTCAAAAGTAAGTAATGTTTTATGGTTTAGTCAAAAATTATTTTATGTCAAAGGAACGGTGAAGGTCATGAAATTTTAATCTTTGTTTTGTTTATTCTACGGATAGTACAGAACCTGCTACTATGAAACGCCATCGAACCTGGTACTAAACCTGCAAGAGCTCTCATTTAGCTTTTAGCGTCCCATTACAGGAAAGGGCAATCGTGCCACCAATCAGAGGAGGCATTTTTCTCATTCTTCTCGTTTCTATGCTTTTTACTATATTAAACTGGGAGAATAAATGCGAGTCAAGCTTCAGATGCTTAATACACTTTGTAATCGCATGCCAAGTTTTGGCCAAGCGACGGCCAGACTGGGAAAGATCTAAAACAGCATCAAAAAAAATTACCTACCGCACAAGATGGAATGCTTTCGTCGGGACATTTTTCTCGCTCATTCATGATTTTTTTTTCATTCTCTGGAGTTGGTACTTTACAGTTAAGTTTAGATAGAACTCAGCATTATGAATTGTTTAACAGTGGTACCCTAGTAGTGGGTTTTTGGAAGATTTGACAATAGTTTATTGTAAAATCACATAGAATCGTGTAAAACGGTTTTGTCTTTAGGGACTAAATATTTCGAAACTAAACAGAGCATATGTGGTCATGGCACGAGTCAATGGATCATAACGAAAAATGAATTTTAAGGTTTTATACACATTTGCCATCGTGAGTTTCACTTACCATGTGGCTCGAAAAGTTGGAAAATCAAAACCATCGTGCTAAAAGTTACCTACAAATAAGGCTTGTTCTCAACAAAATCTGATCACCCCTAAATACGTATATCTCTGGAAATACTTAATCAACGCGCGAAATATTTCGCAGACTGATGAACGTTTGTCTGTTCATTGTGTAAAATCAATTTTTGGTGATAATACTAGCTTTTAGATCGAATACAGAAGAGTCGATAGAAGAGCAAGCACGTAGAACAGACATTGATGTCCATATACCCTTTCTTGAAAAACGTGTGTAAAAGTTCATATGAACAGTCGGTATAAGAAGCAAGTGCAGAGAAAAAACGAACGAAACTTTTCAGGTTACGTGCTAGGTTTTTTATCGATAAACATTTACATAACAGTTATCGCGCAACTGCAGCGCCGCCTACCAGGAGCATAACGAAGTTTGAAATGTCGGTTTGAAGTTTTACACAAGTATCAGACTGAACATGAACGTCTGTTCTCTGTGGAGCATGTGCGAAAATCAAGTGTGTTGCGGTCGCAATGAACATGCGGATCTGTCAGTAAGAAAACTAGCAAAAGAAGCTTGGTTTTCCTGCAAGCACTGTCCATAACGTTCTTTCGATACACGTTTGACAATAGCCAGGAAGGTTTGGAGCGGAACAAAAATGGATCTCAGGAACCACCAGAAGGATGTGAAGGTGGAAGCAAATATTGCAGAAGAGACCAGATCTTTCGGTACGTACTGTGGCTAGAAAAATATAAATGTCCCCAAATTCCAAGCAAACTGTACCGAACCGTAATGATAAACAAAATGTTACGGCTAAAACCCAGGCTTGCAAGTTGCATCGCGAATCTTTGACGAAGTTTTTCTGCGTCATAATGGACGATGAAACTTATGTGCTGGAATACTATAAGCAGCTTCCAGGAATGTCTTATTATACTGACATGCAACGTAACGGCGTAGAGGAGCATTTCAGGACGAAGAAAAAGGCAAAGTTTCCCAAAAAATATTTGGTTTGGCAGGTTATATGCAGCTGTGGTTGAGCAAGTCAAAGGTTCATCACTACCGGAACGGTAAACAAGGAAATATATCGTGAAGAATGCCTAAAAAAGCGTTTGTTTCCATTCCTAACCAGCCATGACACTCCCTCGCTATTCTGGCCTGATCTGGCATCTTGTCACTATGCCAAATATGTTTTGTAATGGTATAAAGTGAATTGAGCGCAGGTTGTACCGAAAGAGGTTGCCCAAAGTTGCGACCTATCGAGAGGTATTGGGCTCTCGTGAAGAGAGAACTTTCTCAATATAAACAAAAAGCTACAACCACAGAATAATTTCGAAAATGTTTGACTAACAGCAAATTTGTTTTATACCAAATTTAATCTGTCCAGATTATGTCACGAACGATGATAATGCAGTCAATTGCTTCCAAATTATGTTAAATAAGTTGCCACTAAGTTAGTTACGCTTGTTGCTCTGCAATAAATTTATGCGGAGATCAGCATTAACTAAAAATTTTCTAAGAATGATTCCGCACAAATTTTGATGAAAAGATCGCGGACGATCTATTGTGACTTCGATGAATCTGTTCAAACAAAGCAATCAGATTGGTTATGTACAAAATCCAGCAGTCATCTCGCAACCATGTACTTGAGCACTAAGCTATGCTCACAGACTTTCAACCTATTTTGTAGGATTTTGCCATGAGAACAGTAAAAACGAGTCAATGGATACGTTTTTAAATGGTTAGTTATTTATACAGTTTCTAACCTTAAGGGTTTTATAACATTAATTTAACATTCTGATGATAAATGCATACGCAGACAGTATGCGTATCCACTTGAGCCAGCTCAAATTACAATTGTTTGGGCGGGACTACTGAACATATTGAAAATCCAATATTAATAGCTGAATTAATTTGACAGATTAAACACGGTTCAGCAACTATGAGTTTTCGAAGATCTTCATTCTCGATTAACTGCACTTGCTCGCTGGCTCGAATGCTTTTTAATGCTGATACACATTATCTGCTGGTAGCAGGTATTATAATAAGTTAGTGAATAGCTTTTATCCAACTTTGTTCGTCCTTTCTGAATTACATAAGTGCAGGTAAAGTATTTTAGTCAAGTTTAATCTATCCAGTTATGTCAATATCGATGATAGTGCATGCAATTGCTTCAAATTGTTTTTAACGTTGTCTTTAGTAAGGTTTCCGTTCGGTTGCTACTGCAATGGATTTATGCAGAGATAATCCTGCTTAATCTTTCTAAGCACTCATGCTGAATTCGGACGCTAACGGATCATTGTGGCATTCCAGTTTGGATGGCGTACGATCATGTTTGCTTCGATTGTTTAAACTCTAGCAATGTTGAGTCGCTGCTTTCAAGAAAATCTATCAGGCTGATTCTCCAGTGTCTTGCGTTTACCGGGGTCAGAATTGCTAACCAGCCTCTCACTTACAACGCGTACATGCTTCTACAAATAAGACTAGGATTTTAAACATGGTTATCATGAATTTATTAGAACAAGTCTGATAACTTCAATGAAATGATTCGCAGTTATGGAAGCATGAAGTTGATGCTTAATCCGTGTATAGGCAAAGCTCGAAATTTTCAAACAATTTAACTCAAAAACGGTCATGAACATTTGAGATTTTTTGATATTTTATGTAAAAATGTTTGAATTTTTATAAAAAAATATAAACATAAATAGTCGTTGTGGTCCAACATTTTGAAAATCATAAAAAACGAATATATCGACCATTTTAGCAAGTTCTAGTACATTAATTATTTTAACCTATATTTTTAATAAAAACAAAAAATACAAATCTTTTTATTTATAAAAAAACATCGACAATCGAACCAGCGGTTCAAAAGTTATGATTTTTTTTAAATAAAAAATTTCGAAAAATTTCGAATTTTCTGGTAACCCTGGGAACATGGTCACCCTAATAATATAATAAAAAAATACGGGTCTTATTATTTTCAATGAAGAACATACCAAGCAATTTTGAACAAAATCGGACAACTTTTTTTTTCAACTCTATTCTTTTCCCGTGGAATCGCTGTATTTGGTTATTTTGGTTATTTTGGTTATTTTGGTTCCACAGAACTATGGATATTTTAATTTAATGAAATTTTTCTGAAAAAAATTAACTTCTATCTCATCTACGTACCGTTTTTTAACAGTTTTTCTGACTTTCCTTACGGTGGGACTTAAACAGTTTTTTTTCTGTCACTTTTTTAATTTCAATTTGAATTTGAAAACTTTGCATAAATGACTTTTAGGGTATAAATTGACACATAAATTGACGATAAAAGATAGTTGCTAGCTATTGTGTAAAAAAAAAGTTGTAGGGGTTTAATTGTAAAAAAAACGCAAGATTTCACACTTCCCACTTTGCAAATCACACAGAGGATGCGAACTGAAAGTACAAACTTTCATCTACAAGAACTGTGGAAAATCATTTGTCCCCTTTTGTCCCCTTTAGGAGAAAAACTCGTTTTGGAATTGATAGTTTTGCTTATTTTATGCATCATTTTCGAGCAACAGCATCAACGATTATTATCAAATAGCGTAACAACGCGAGTTTTTTATGAAAATGTTTATATTTTAATATTAGCCTATCTCCGTTTATTTACTAACATTTATATCACAGACAAACAGACATAACACATCAAACATTTTGATCTACAAATCATCGTCATTTAAAAAAGCTAAAGCCATTTGTTGAGCACACTGTGATCGATGATCAAGCTGAACAGATGGCAGTAGTATGTTAACGTCAAACGTTAGGAAATCGGCTATAAGAACTACCTGTGGTTATACCACCAATTAAGAAACATTTGAAATTACCGTTTAATGGATAATCGATGAAGAAACTGCAAGTGTTTTGTATGTTTGTCTGTGTTTATATGTTTTAATTTGTTTGCTTCCATTTATGTACATCAAATACATTCACGTTTATGTATTTACATATGCATATTACCATTTATATATTTACATTAGCCAATAAACTTATGTAAATAAACACATGGAAATAGCTGAGTGTTAATACATTAAGATAAATATATTGATGTAAATAAATAAATGTAAGTTAACAAATGTGAACATGTCAACACGTACAAATAGACATAACACTTGCAGTTTCTTTAATCTATTACGCATTAGTTATATTTTACACAATAGCTAGCAACTATCTTGTATCTCCAAAATATGTGTCAATTTATACCCTAAAAGTCATTTATGCAAAGTTTTCAAATTCAAATATTAATAAAAAAGTTACAGCAAAAAAACTGTTTTTAAGTCCCATCCTAAGGAAAGTCAGAAAAACTGTTAAAAACGGTACGTAGATGAGATAGAAGTTAAATTTCTTCAGCAATGTTTCATTAAATTAAAATATCTATAATTCTGTAGAACCAAAATAACCACTAAATCATAGCAATAAAAGTTGAAATTTTTATTATGTATGTATGTATGGTAGCCACCATCCCCTCTAGCCCTTGGCTTGGATGCAGCTCCACTTAACAGCAAGATCAAATTGGGCCACCGATCTGAATTCGCACTATCGCTGTATGAAGGGCCAAAAACGGAGGGGTGGACCCGTAAGCAGAGACACTTACACGAAATCCACGGGAAATTAAGAATCTCCTTCCAACGATATGATCCAACAAATCGAATAACACAATTCGCAATACTCATTAAGCTTTCTACAGGATGGCTTGTTAAGAAGGGCGCGTCACTCTCCCTGAAACTGTTGGAGTAGAACTCGCAGCACCACACTCGAATCGGTAGGATAAGAAATGATACTGTTTGTTCCTCCTAGACTCAGGCAGTCAATCAAACCATCGTCCAGTTTCAGCTTGAATGATACCCTGGTGCTCCCTCCCAACCCAGTATTTATTATATTTATATAAATATAGATGTAATGTAATAATAATATGTTATATATGATTATATAGTAGAGCAAAAATTATATAAGGATATTTAGTTAAATTATGTAATAGTTGGAGTTCACGAGCCTATGATAACCATGTTAAACTAAATTAATTAACCTGCTGAAATAATAATATTAAGGCAGTAATAATAATATGCAGCTTCGTACCACTTTGTATCACTGATGGGTGACTGTATCTCTGGAATGTGAAGGTCATCTTGTTATTCATTGAGGTATAAATATCAATAAAGCATTCAATTGTATATAAAACCATAATATTATATTATTACGTATTTAATCATGACATATAGATATATAACCTTCTGGAATGAAGAGCATTTATTAATTTTGATTATTATTTGATATAATTTAATAAAATAATTATACCGGCCGGATCACCAAACTGAAGCAATTAAAATTTTATTAATTATTTTATTACTTCTTCCATAATATTATATGTATGATATGCAATTAATAATGATGAACAGCTGTGTTCCTCTGAACCGCTCAAATAGTAGTTGATGATCGTGTACTGAAATGTTAAGGTCATATTACGCCATTTAATGGAAAATATAATGAAGGAATTAAAGGTTGAGTGGTCGAGAGAGTCGTCAACATTTCTATTAATGAAAATATGCTAGAGCTTGTAAAAACATGCATCATATAATAACACATACTAGTATCTACACATCTATATATACATCCATTGCTACTTTCGAGAAGGCCACCCGACGGTGCTAGATACAGCTGAAAAATTGATCCCCATTCTTACTGATGCTTCTACCAGAAGATGATCATCCTATAACCGCAAGACCTCCTCTCCTAAACTGTATGGTACCTGAGAGAAATTTACCTTTCTGGCGTAATACATGTAATGAAATATACAGAATTAGGCTATGAATAAACAATGTCCTATAAGATAAAATATATAGTGAGGGTATATTGTAATATGAATTGAAAATTACATGTGTGCCGACTGCTGTTTTGTTGCAATTGTAGACAAACTTGCGCATCCATTATGAACCAGAAAATTTAGGCAATGTATGACCGCCATGAAAAAAAGAATTTTAAATTTTAAATTATTTTGTAATACCTGACGACCTGGAAGACCTGAAAGATATGAGAATGGAAAATTATGATATGATGTACCGGTCGCACCCCTCACTTCGCTATTGTCGGATTGACAACATTGCCCAGGCTACGCCAACCAGCGTCTCCATGTTTCAGCTGGCAGTCTTTTGTGATCATATGACTCGTGGAGGCGTGAGGTAGGAACTTGTGAGGACCAGAGGTCGGTCGCACCCTCCTGCCAAGTTGTCACCTCACCATTTGAAGCCCTAGCGCAATAAAAAGTTGGAAATTTTTATTATGAACAAAAAAGGACCACCCTAGTCACCACTCATGCCAAAAGATAGATCTCAATTTTGCAAATTAAATCTTCCCAAAGACACCATCTGTCTAAGGTTATATTTTTCGAGGTTATCGATTTTTGTCGTGAAATTTGTCCTTTCGTACCATAGTGGAAGGGGGCCTCTAGCAAAGGAAAATAATAAGCTGATATCATATAAGTAACAAGTTCTGTTATCCCAGTTATCATTTTGATTTCCCGCTGTTATCGCGCATAGACAAATTTAGTCACCATTGGCAAAATCTCTGCATTATGCATGTTATCATTTTGAACACACTATATTTTTAATTAACGTTATAAATTGTAAAACTATAAAGATTTCAACACATTTGAACAAGAAATTTTTCTATTAAATCAAAATATGTTTTTCAGTTATTTGCATTGAGAATTTGATTTCAAATTGACAACATAATTTGAAACGTTATTTCAATAAATTTGCTGGATTTGTTATCAAGTTGTTCTCACTAGAGAACTCAAATAAGTTATTATTATGGTATTCAACGAGTGTTTTTTGTTATTCATTCTGTTATTTTGGCCGCTTATTCGGGCCTGAATGATAACATATTGACTGATCAAAAAATGATAACCCTGGTATTAGAACCTGTTATCAATTTGATATAAATCACTTTGCTAGGGCTCGTAGCTAAATGAAACTGAAATTTCCTGCAAAACTCGAGAATTAATCAAGCGAATGGAACCGAAATTTGGCGCTGTAGGAGGCAAAATATGTAATTCACTGAGCCCTCTTCCTCTTTCTGTTAGGGGGAGGTGAGTCTCCATACTAAAATGAAACATAAATTTGGAAACAAAACATGAGAATTATTCCTTCCTGTTATGAAACTTTTATGCAGGAGTTTTGGGGCCGGAGAAGGTTCTCGTCTGAAAGGGAGGAGAGAGGGGGGGATCACACAAATGAAACACAAATTTCTGTATAACTCGAGAGCTAATCATGCAAACAGAACCAAATTTGGCATGTGAGGGTTTTTGGAGACAAGAATGTTTCTGATGGTGGTTTGATACCTCTTATTCTATCAGAAGGGATGGCTCTTTATACAAATGTATCAGATTTTTATGCATAACTCGAGAATTAATCCAGCACACGAATCACATTTGGTATGCGGAAGATTTTTAAGGTGAGAAATGTTTCTACAGTGGTTAAGCCGAGACCCCTCCTCCCCTCTCATACAAATGAAATACAAAATGATATACCAAACATGAGAATTGGTTCCTATCCCTGTTATGGTTTTTTTAAGGGTTTTCGGAACTGAGTAGCTGTCTATGGTAATGGATCGAGATTCCTTTTCCCGTCAGGAAGGTGGAGAGTCCTCCATACAAATGCAGCATAAATCTATGAATAACTCGAGAGTTTATCAAGCAAATGGAACCAAATTTGGCACATAGAGGTTTTGAAATGTTTCTATGGTAGTTTGACACCTCTCCTTTATATGAAAGAGATTGCTCTCATACAAATGAAATATAAATTTCGCATAACTCAAGCAC